>JAAAKL020000983.1:0-34309 GCA_010016065.2 Carybdea cf. marsupialis auct. non (Linnaeus, 1758) | reverse complement strand
GAAGTTAAAATTTTATGTCAATAGCCCTTTGATGATGTCCTGATGATAAACTTCGGTCGGAGTTTCTCGAAAAGTTACTCGTCATTATTAGCTTCTCACACAACCCTTGCAATCAGCCGTGGGCTCCTAACCATTGCTGAGAGTTTACGCGCAGTGAGGAAGATGTATCAAAGATAAAATTTCAACATGTTCTCCATAACGTCATGAAGATCTCACACAACACGGAGTCTACATCAACCGAAAACGCTTTAAAAAGAATGTAAAACAGTCAATGCTTGCGCGAGTGCGATCATTTTGTCTCTCACAAGGAGAACTAACACCTTGCTATTAGAACAATAAGGGAATACATTTGCCACTAAAACAACCCCACGTATCCAATAATCCAACATACACTTTACTTGATTTCACCGACAAGTAATTTTCTCGGGTCAAAGTAAGCGCATTTTGGCATTGGCCTGAAAATTGATGCACATTTAAAATGTCAAATGACTGTAGGGCTAGACCAGACTTGCTTCTTATTTAGGTTGTGAGGTCACTGTTTAGGACTAACTAATCCAAGACCTTTCCTTTGTCCTCACTGTGTTTCTTACTTGGATAAATCCTCAAAGTCGCAACTACTGAATTGTGCTCACTGAAACAGTGTCACAACTTGGCGAACGCAAACGGAGTGCATGAGGGAACAGATAGAGAAGTATCGTGTGCTTCGAACCAAACTCAGATTTTGTTAGGTTTTCAAGTATCATACACAATAATAAACTAACATCAAAACAACTCTGCAAGCTGTGACTTACGAAATTAAGACGTTGACCTTCACTATTTCTCCTCTGTTTCAGTTTCGGTTTCGAATACTGATTCGGTTCTGACCTCCATTAACAACTTTCAAGGAGACTGGCCTTTCTTCCCCTTCTACTCTTGCGTTTGAACTTCCATCGTCTTCCCTTCTCTTAAGCCTTGAGGTTCTCCTTATACTGGGGTGACCCACGTGATCTCATTTAGCTATGATGTCATTTTTGTTGCTCGGGACATCCTAACCACATCAGAGTTCTGCTGTTTTGCTATCATTAAATCATTGTCCCCATGACAAACAGTTTTCCCAAATAAACCCCGACGATTGAATGAGATGACCCTTGTACGTTTGTTTTTTTGTGTGTGCCTTCTAGGATATTACAGAAGTGCAAACCTGTAGGAGGTTTTGGGATCAGATGGTATAGATACTTAGTTCATTTTGATAATGTCTATTTCGAAACATTTCACCGTATTTGTTGATTTCACCTAGTCCATGTGGCCCACCAGCACCCCGTGCCTTTTGGTCCTTCAAACACCCATTGAACTTCATCCAAACAATAGACATCTCAAATTTCTCAGTCTTGTTCTTATAGAAACGTAGCATAGTGGAAAAGCATCGCCCTTTTCAATGAAGAACTGGTTTTGACATCGCACTCTCACACCTTGAGTCTGATGTCCCTCGAAAAGCTTAGACAACTGAGGAGTAGAACAAAATGGCTCCTCAAGATCAAAATGGCTCTCAATACACAGTCTCAATTCTGTTTTCACTCCGTGGAACATCAGTCAATTATAGTCAGGTTTATGTGTGTAAACTGCAGATCATCATTTGTAGATAGCAGAGAATTTTGAAGACTTAAAGCAACAAATATATCCTGCAGGTGGGAAAGGCATATTTTCCACAGCCTATATTTTCACCGCTAAAACTTAATGATTTTTCCTACGAAAACCTGAATTAAAGATGTATATTACATTACTAGCTGCACCTTTGACGTGGGCTATATAATCTTCTAGAATCAACTGGTCTTTAAAGAGATCGATTCACAGGGTGGGATGACCTAAACAGCGAATATCTTTGCTTGCAAAATTGGAAACGTACTTCGTGACTCTGCACTGAAGCTGAGTGTTTTGATAAATAATACTTTCATGTCCTCAGAGAATTAAACCCATTTTCACTACAACTGCATCAATTTCAGCTGCACTAGTATTTTCCCTTAGAAACTAGTTAAGGTTAACTTTATGTGGACTTATTTTACTTTCACTTTACGTGATCTGTGTCCCTGCAACAGATTTATTGAAAAAGTTTATGTTCGAGAAGATTATGTGTCATTTGCAAGCGGCTCTCGTGTTAAGATATAGGGCAGAGATATGTGAGAATATCACTGAAGATTACGAACATTAAGAATCGATCTTTTTACTTGAAGTTAAGTCAAGCAACACAACACTACACGAACAATATTTGACATAACAAGACTTTAATTACGTAAGTTTTGCTCTGAGGAGCTGTTGGAAGCATTTCAACACTTCGGTAGGGTCTGTAGGTACTTTTTATGTCATCAGTTTTAATCTCTAACAAGTTCAAATGCTTGTGATTAAATCTTAGAAAAACGTCAGATCAAACGAATTGGAAAAATCGTTGATGAGATATCAGAAGAGATACAGAGCCCAGTCCTACTGAATACATTAAAATTCTCTTGAACGTTTGCCAGAACACAAATCCACAATGGGGACAACTGGGACAATCTTCCCTTCATTTTGCAGGGCAATCTGTCGCTTCAAATCGAATCTTTCCCCATCTCAGCAATATACTGGTCAGTCAACTCTATCGTCTACCAATGTTAGTACTTGAATTATTTGATTCTTCTGATTGTGTAGTAGGTGCAGTTCTACAACATTTGTCAACAATGACTGGTAACAATCTCTCCCAACGTCCCTAAGCCCCTTACAACAAGTTACAGCACATCCTGCCATGAACTGTTAGGAACATGCTTCACCATGGAACATCCTCACACACTTAAAGCTCAAAGCTTATGCATTAACACAAATCACCGTCCGCATATTCATTCCCTTAACTTCAGAAAATATTCTCGTCGTGAAATTAGTTACTTCGATTCATTGATTTACAACAGACTTTTGTCACGTCAGTTGTAAAGGATATTGTTGATGATGCCCTTCCCTATCTGCAGGTTGACGCCTTCCATTCTCCTATCAACTGAGAAGCTATTGCTACAGCTCTGTTACATAACGTTCAGAGCAATAACAATAATAAGTTAGAATGTTCTAGCTATGCTATTTCATTCTTAACCTCAATAACTTGCATAATAACACAGACATTAATACAGGTCAGCCTCACAAGTTTTTACCATCTGCATTTCTGCGAACATTCTCTCTTGGTATTAGAGCTAATCAACATTTCATCATACAAGATTTATTCCACCAAGCATAAACCGTGATTTTCAAATGTTTTGTCTGAGCAGTGTTACCAGACCTTAAAGTGGCAACCCTGCCTTGTAATGAGAAAAGAATTAAAAAACAATTAATAATGCGAAGAAAATTGTGCTGTTGCTTTTAGAACTTGCTCTTTCTCAAGGATTTGAAAACTGTATTATATAATGATTAAAGCAGAACCACTCGTATTTATAGGGCGGGTCCAGTGGGAGCCACAATGGGAATACGCTCCTCTATTTTTGGTTGAAAACAATTCCTTTTCACACCATCATCATCACCATCATCATCTTGCAGCCTCTGCCAAGATAGAGCTCACTACACCCTTCCAGTATTCCCTATCTGTCATGGCTCCTCAAAGATCTTCCTTGGTGATAGATGTATCTCGATGTATCCTGTCCGGAAAGATTAACTTACGAGACCGATAGTGAGGTGATGGATGCATCTCAGAACCCGTTGGAGGAGCTGAAAACTTCTGGCAGCAAAATACCTGAAAATAGAACATCAGCCTCTACAACTTTGAATTTTAGGGTATAAGAACTAGAAAGTAGAAACTATGGCGTTTTTCTGTTGGCAACCACCCGTTCCCCAACCCCGTCATGATTCAGTATCCGAGGTAAGTAACTGTATTTGAAGAAATTCACGTGACTCAAACAGCAGTCTACTGTAGCTGTGGCCTTCAAGATCAAACTTTTTAGAAATTAACTGAAACTATTATTATCTGCGTTTCCTGTTTTCTGTTCTACTAGTATTACGATGTAACTGTCTACTCACATTTGTAGTTTTATCATCAATTATCTCCGGAATTTTTCAGATATAGACCTCACTATTACCCAAAACAAATTTTAACATTTTCCTTGCCACATACGTCTTTGTACATTTTAAACCAAACACAGAGAATAACCATACTTTTATGGATAAGTAACATGAAATGTAGTTTCATTTAATCTTGAAAATTAAAATAGGTCAACTTTCTGCCTTTTGTTATGACATAATTTGAAGGATGTTCTACTTCTCTCAGTAACATTCCTTACATCACTATTCCACCACAGTAATTCTAATTGATGAGCAAATTCGTTTCTTGTTCTGGAGCATAATGTTATATAAGCACCTTCTATTATACACTTAGACCCTATTCATGTTCTGGCTGAATTTGCTTCAACAAACATGTCTCCTTTAGCATCTACAAGACACTCGGTTATTATATAATCGATTACAAGTAAGCCTCCATATGCTTAAAGTTAGCAAGTGGATTTGCTTCAGGTATTAGTCAAATCTTCTTTAGCTTTTTATCTTGCCGCTTTGACCGAACGTGATCAAAGTCATGATCCAAATAAGCGAAGCAACGTGTGGTATCTTATGGAGTAATTTTGAGTTGTTAAACATTTATAGTTCTTTTCGTTATATAACAAGGAATCAAGTAAATTTCAGTGCAATGCCATCTCAGGTGTAGATTATATGCGGATGGAAAGTGTAGCGTCACGATTTGGAAGATGTTTGAATTACGGAAAAAGTACTCAATTTTTCATGTTACTCACGTTAGTAGGAACGTCAATGGCCGATATAGAAAGAGTGTTACCTTTTCCTAGCACCGAGAAATCAGCTTTCAAAGTTTTAAATCTCTTTTTAAAAACTTATTATTTCATGCTGGTACCTAACGTATGGTCTGTTTTGTGCAGATATTTTTAAACTTCAAACGTCTTTAGTTTGAACACTATGTACACTACAGATCTGGTATTTTGCGTAACAGCCTATTCCAGGGCTGCCTTTAGATATCTGCAGTCAAATCGTCTTATTTTCAAAACGTTTGATTTTTGACTTTATAACTTTCCCTCTACATTGGCCTAAACAAGAAGTTCATCTTTTGCGCAAATAAGATATGGAACTTTTCGAGGATTGGTAGGAATATGAAGATCAAACTGAGGTGCTTCAGTACATTATTGGTCCTATCCATCGTGTATGGTTGCGAAAAATGAAAGATGAGGAAGACCGTAGTGAACGTCTTCTAGAACCATTGACACTAGATGAATTTTCATTATCAAATGGCAAATTGTAGTGACGACCAGCAAAGTTCTTTAACTCTAACTAATAAAACCACAACTATTACCCCTATTTCCATGTTTGTCGTCATTTCTCAAACACCTCTTACCCTTTTGATGCGTTTCAGGATCAAAAGGGTCGTTACCATGAGAAGCTTGGGAAGTTTAACTGTGTTCTTTCGTAATTAACGTTTCGTATTTACCAGACAGTTGCGATTATCAGCTTAAACGCACAAGCGGTAATGATGGGTTAGGGACTTGCAAATAGAATGCAGTGTTTTGAAAAATTTACTCTATGACAGTTTTATCAACAATATCTCGCAGCCTTAGCGTAAGATGGAAGTCTGGATAACAAAAAAGATGAAAGAAAGAATGAATGAATGAATGAATGAATGAATGAGTGAAAGGTAGAAAGAAGGAAATAAACGAGAAATGGACAAACGTAAAATGACGAAGAGATTTTCGTGTGCCAGTGACCATATAAACAGAAAGATACACTAGCTGTTTCCTAGTGCCAAAGAGCTTTTTTAACAAGATAAGTTTCAAGATGTAGAACAAGTAAGGCAGAAAGATCATGGTGAATGCATGCAAAAGCAAAACAAGTAACAGGAAGTAATAAGACTGTTGTAGCATGCTCCATGGAAGCATAAGACGTAAAGAGACCCATGAAATAGGGAGAGTTGCTAATCATATTTCTTAAAATATACAATATGATATCACTATTTAACAAGAAATTCCTTTCGATCAAGAAAAATCTAGACGGTTCTCGTCAGTTGGCCTACATTGATCGATGGTTTTTTTTGCGCCATTTGCAAACTTTAGTTCATTCTTTTGTACGTCAGCACATAGTTGTTATAATCTATGTCTACTCTTGAAGTATAAATAATTTCACTGTATTTGTAGCTCTTTACCGACATAGAGCAACTGTCAAAAATCAGCGAAAAGCTTCTTGAAAGAAAGGAGTGAATTGTCTCCTCATATAAGTTATCTGTTTCCAGATAACTGAGTGAAAAGGAAAAAGTAGTAGTTAAAAGAATAAGTGGCTTACTTAGGAACTGAAAAAGGAAAAACTGATGAAAATGAATAGAATGGCAATCAAGCTGCTGACTCTGATAGCATGGTTATATTGATAATCGCCACACTGAAAGACATCGATGTCGAGAAATGACAAGATATGGCGTTTCAACTAGGGCTGTCCAACGAACATCGATTAATTGATTATTCGAGGATTGATTTGACCTTCGATTATCTCTGAAACAGAACAATCTTCAAATACCTCTTTTTCATGACAATAATTGATTACCTCCATATCACGACGATGATCGATCTTCTGGCCTTCAGATAATGACCGGTCAATAGGCAGACTCAACGAATGTCACATGACAATCTGAATGTCTGCGATGATCGATGGTCTACCTTGATCTCAATTTTTGCATTTATTTATCTTTAATTAATGTATGATCAAATATCAAGCAACAGAGAAAGCCACCCGAGACATTCCACCCGACACTAGCCAGCAGCAGAACGTAAGCCAGCAGTGAAAACGTGAAGGCGTGGAGAAGACCTCTACTAACAGGAATAGCTTCCTTCAAAGAATAGCATCAAGAAGTACGCCTCGGATGATTTTTTTTAGCTAAGGAGAATAGGCTTAATCAATATACTACAGAAACCAAAAATGACATAGGATGTGAAAGCCATTTGTGTAAGAAAACCGATAAGCAGCCGTAATTTTTCTTAAAGTAATAAGGCTGACTGTTACAAGAGTATGGGAGAAACCGTAAGAGAATTGGAGTGCACGCCTCTGTTGACATAATGTGATAGATTGAGGGGCTGCAGTCCATTGGTGCTTTTAATTAGAGGCACACATAAATACAAACAAAGTAACGGCGGTGAAAAAATCTATCTTCTATGAATCAATAGGGGGTGTTAGGGGCACCAACGTGTTTAAATAGAAAGATCTTTTCAATTGATACAGACGTGACAAAGCTTTGCGCAAAAATAGAGAACACGTGTTCCTGGGCATTCATGGTTATTACGACGCTGGCTTTTATAATTTCCCATTACAGAGGCAAGCTTTTCGACATTTTTAATAATCAGTCCTGCACTTGATTTACGCAATTCCTCGAGCACTGAAGCAAACTTTGACCGTCTAGTTTTTGCGATTTCGTTTTTGTTTGTTTTTGACACAAAATGAAAGTATTATATAATGAATTGACAGCTAATATCATGTGTTTCCGACACTCCTATGCCACGCCTATAGATAGCGATTAATCAATTAATGAAAACACATTTGTCCAACTAATTGAAGTGTAATATATCGTGCTGTGGACAGCCCTATTGTTCAACGTCCACGTGAACAAAAGCTATCTTTATCATTCTTGCAAATAAGCCTGATGCAACAATAATCGACATTCACAAAGAGTTGGTTTGATAACCTATTTAACTAAACTTATCCTTTATTGTCTTGTGATGTTTTACGTGGACGAACTGCTGGGTTGGTAGTCACACCGTACAAATGCACTCATTACGTCATGTAACTGTCAAAAATATTAAAAAATAGGACAATAAAGATATATAGAGAGGATTAATGTTGTTATATTAAATATGCCAAAGTTCTAAATGGAAAGAGTCATGAATAATTGTTCACAAACTTTGAAATTTTTGTGTTATAAGTCACAATATTGAAATGACAGGAATTTATCACAGGTATCAGTATTCTTAAATCCGACTGAAAATCATCGTATGTGAAGAAGTGGAGTTAAAACAGGTGTTACGCAAGGTCGCATTCTCTTACCTGCATTTTTCTCACTGCCCATAGAGATGATAATGTATAATATCAAATAAACTAAATAGACTGGATAACAATAACAACACATGATGTCCAGACTACACTGAATTTTATAGACAACGGTAATAGTTGTCTGACAGCAGGCATGAACACCAGGCTGCGAGGTCATGTTAAAAGGTCAAATCCAAAACCACGTGCGTCAGTTTTAATTACTGCGAGGTATTGTTGCAGCAGTTGCAAAATACCCAGGCAGGAAATTTAACAACAAAGCAGCATTACCACGATTATTTTCAAAAAGTAGCAAATGATATAGACATTCAAAGTTCTAACAATGAAAACCCGTTTAAATCGTGGAAGCCATGATGAATCCAAAACAATGGATTTCGTAATCCTGGTACCGAGCTGAGTTCAAAAAGGTATAATATGTCATACATTTCTCAGCGCTGTCGCCATGGCAACAGCACAGATCTTCTGTTATTATTACTGGCACTCAACGTGTTAAGAATGATAGCAATCTATATCTGGTCAACATGTTTGTGTGGCCGTTGCAGCTGACCACCAACAACAGTATGGGAGCCTGTATGCAAGGATTAGAAATGAGAGCCTTGCACAAAGTGATAAAGATTTACTGGATGTAAAAGGTGCCCAACAATTTGGTTCTAAGGCTGACTTACAAGCGTCAAAAGCTCATCAAGACTTTCCATTTTAGCCAAATACGTTTCTTGGACACGTATTAGGAGCAAGTAAAGTTCTCTAGAGGTTATCACAGAGGAAAGACATAAATACTGATGCCTACGTCAGTATTCTAACACGCAATTCCAATTGATTGATTGATTGATTTGGTATGCACCAGGTTCCACGTTTGGCGTGAGAGGATAGCAACACTTTTTAGTAAAATCGTTACAAAGGCATTGCTCATTGATGAGGCAATGCAATTTTTATATGCATCCAAGCAATTCTCATCCATAGTAATAGATGATACCTAGTAATGGCCTAATAGAGTACTCTCAGGATGCAATTTACCACAAGCAGTTTCACCACAAGCTGGCGATGGCTCGAGGTAGAAAATGCAGCATGAAAACAGATTGGCTATCCTTTTCATACTGGTAGAAAAGATTATCATGAAGTGAACTGACAGAGAAAAATACGATGGGGAGTGCACTAAGTTACGTCAATCAAGGATGGCATTGCATAGAACTAAGTCTTGCATTAATGATGATGCTGGTATGTGCGTAGTTTCTTGGTTCAGTAAATAAAGTTACAAATTTCGAGATAGCCCTTGATAACTATTGATTGGCTATGAACCACATTTTTCTACAGTCCTTTTAAAGCACACCCAAAACTCCCACCTTAATATCCTACTCTTGCAAATCAACTATGTCCAAAACTATGTCCAAAATTTGAGCTCTGGAATAGAACCTAACATCTGAAGTAAAATATACACGTCCTTGCAATTCACACATACATATAGACATCTAAAATACTGTTATTGTTCGCACTGATTTTTATATTTCAGATCTCATTATATCATGAACGATTTCTTTTCATCGTCTTCCCCTTTTAAGACCATCATAAAGCTTTAGCACAGAACACTAGGCTGATAAGTGTCACCGTGAAGCGTCTAGAAACCGATCGTCTCTTCATAGATACAGATCCTGAAAAACGGGTAGCGATGCAACAAACAGCTGTGCAAGGGATTTGAACTACCAAATAAAGCAAAGCGTTGCACTATCAATTCAACTCTGCCAAACCCAGCACAACATCCCTTGCTGTGTTTGTTGCTTCAATAGGTTTAGAACATTTATGACACCGGATCCTCTACTGCGCAACGTACAGAACAGTCTCTCTGCACCATGTGACCTGACCTCTAATAAACTATCATCCAGCTGTATAAGTTAATCCTTAACTCATTGCACTCTATAAAGGGTTGAAATTGAATATTTCATAACAGTATTAGACGTCCCAGAGAGGTAAATGACAAAAAAGCAAGTTGTATAATACTGATCTAAGACAAACGTTAGTTACTTAAGACATAAATACCTTGAATAAAAGTCGTAACTTCTCTCCCATTTCCTAAGGAAGCTTAAGGAATTATGTAATGTATACATTTGAGAAATAAAGCCATTAAGCATTATTATGATATTTAACACTAAGTGTAAATCATGAGGTCTTGAGATTATTGCATTTTGATCATGTCATGATAACAAAATGTTTATCTTCTTATATTTTTTTGTGGGGACAGTATATTTCAAGCTTAGCCTATTGCCCAGCCACAGCGAGCAATGTCCTGGCGAGAGAGCGCATTTAAAGGGGTGAAATCCCTTTGCCTTCCCCAACCGATAGTCTTTATATCGGTCTAGGTGGGATTCGAACCCACAACCTCTGGCATGTCAGTACGATTCCTTAACCACTAGACCATGTTTGTAGGCATGAAAAAGAATCCCTAGAATCTGCATTTGAGATTTAAAACTGTAAAAGATAACTTTACTCAACAGTAGGAACAGTCTTCTACATCATAATGATTAAATGTTTCTTGACTGAGGACGTTTAGTAGGGGAGAGGGTAGAATAAGTTTCAAGCCGAAATGAAGTGCAGAGAATTCGCAGAACCAGCTGACCCTCGAATTAGTGTGCATAAATAAATAACCAAAATCTGCCCTATACTGATATTCATATTGTTATTACTGTAGTAGGTGTTGCCATTTAGCAGCTTTAAATGATAGTAGCAATAGTAACTTTGATTTTATTCCGATCAGAAGTATAAGAATCTAGGAAATTACAGCTTTCAAAAGACATCTTATATTCGTAGTGTTTCGCTCAAACTTGCACTATCGATGGCGAGCACTGATGAATATACAAGGCACCACTATATTTAGAGTATGAAAGATTCCTAACTAACGTACAAAGGGATCTGGAAGGAATCATTCACGAACAAAGAGTAAACTGAATTGTAATGAAAGCTGACAGGTGACTAAGTACCAGGTAACGCAAGGAAATAATGAAAACAATAGAATAGAGAGTCTGACCTGTGGTTGTCCCTTCGGTACAATATTACTGGATTTTTTAATATTTCTGATCAGAAAGCTACGTTTTAACTTCCAACAAGAAAAAGTTCTTTGCAGGAAACATTTGTTATACAAGAGTTGTATGCAGGACATAAGTAGGGACATATAAATGAAAAATAACTATCTATCAAATGTTTAAATTTCAGCTCTGGTTTTGTTACCTGAGTTTCTATTGGTCAAATGTGGTTGTACATTAAAGTTAGTTTATGAACCACAACCATAATAGGGGAGATTTTAAAATGCTTTGCCCCTACTGGAGAAATGCTGAGTTGTGCCTTGACAGTAATGACATAAGAAAATAAAAAAACTATTTCATCATTTAAAGAGAAGGTTACAGGCTCCATTTATATAGAAAGCGGTATTTGCACCGGCTGACTACGTTTACACATTGACGTACCTTACTTTTACGAGTTTATTACCGTTCATAGAGTTATATAAGATGACATTGAATTGTTTATTTGATTGATTTGACTACTGTCTAGCAAATCGGATACGACATACAACAAAATATGACATGCAAGTGCCCACTGATGCCATTTTAAGTTTATATGTTTCAGGAAAAAATCAGCCTCATAATGAATAAATCCCTGACTGCATTCAATTTTCATACGTAATCTTGCCCTACGATCAATTGTTATTGGAATATTATCGTGAGTCCATTTACCAAATTCATTTAATTGCATCTAGCATCGGCTGCGATCCATAGGGACACCAGTGTGCCTTAACTTTAAAAAGCCAAGTACTTGAACCTTGGTACAAATTGGATACCCTTGCAAGAAAACAAACGTTCGAATGTGCTACGTGCCACGTTTTAGCTCCCTATATCAAACCTGAGGTCTGTAGTAAAGGAAATACACTCCTCTAAAATTTACACGTACATATAGATACCTATACACTATAGTTACAAAGGAACATATACATGCAAAGAAAAACATTGTCATCATTTACATTGATTTGCCTGTTTCGAATCGATCATATGATGAACACTTTCTTCACGTTGTCTTACTATTTTACAAAGTCGTAAAGCTTCAGCAGACTGGCTGTTCAGTTGTTTTATGGAGCTTCTAGCAATCTACCTTCGAAGATAACGATGTTAAAATATGTTAGAGGGACAACAAACGGCTGTTCAAGGGACCATTAAGGGAGGCAAAGCGTTGCACTATCGATTGAAATGTGCCTACTGGACGAAATATTTATCCCGTCTGCAGTTTCTTCTATAGATTCAGATCATTCAGGACATTGGATTCTCAACTGCGCAACTTACAGGACAGTCTCCCTGTACTGTGTGACCTGACCTCTAAAAGACTATAATCCAGCTGCATAAGTTAATATTCAATTCATTGCAGTCTATGAAGATTTGAAATTGGGTATTTCATAACAGTTCTAGAAATCTCAGAGATGTAAATGAACAGACAGCAAGTTGTATAATTCTGATGTCAGATAAGCTATAGGCTATATAAGTTTTAAATACTTTGAACAAATATGAGGATTTTCTCCCATTTCTAAAGAAGCTTAAGGATAATACATAATCCATATCCATAGAAGAATTAAATCCAAATAACCCTTTGTGATGTTGAAGACAGTATATAAGAAGAGGTCTTACGATACTCCTAACTCATAAAATACGATATTAACAATAAAACTATAATTTTACAACAAGAATCACTTTGTACATCAGAAAACATCATATGAACGATAATACTAATTTTATAACAGGGATCATTTCGTACCTCAAAAGATATTATATTGACGATAATACTATAATTTTATCAGAAGAATCACTTACGATCCCAGATAACAATACTAGCCCTTAGTTTTGGTTTCTTTATTATTTTGTAAGGAATATCTCCCTTCATCAGCAATAACGAGTTATTAGTAGCGTAGCCAGGGATGTTTCGAGGGGGTGGGGGCAGAGTCATGACTTTGGATGATGAGGCAATTTTGCCTATCATAAAATTTTTGAGATAACAGGTCACGCATTACAATCGCTTTTAAACACGTAGAAAGAAACAGATTACTAAAATCAAACAGATTCCCTCAGATGCATATCACTTTTGTTCTTCAGAGCTATACAAATTTTAACTCGAGTCGGGCGGGAGGGGGGCTGGTATTAGTTTGCAGATCCTAGAGGTTTGGCTAAGGCGGATAACAAACGTCCGGCTTTTGAGAATTGAAGAGGATCTACAGAAACAGACCTTTTCAAAACAGAGCAGCAGAACTTCAATTCAGTGTTAGGAAACAAATAAATTCAAACTCGGCTAAATCAAAATATCTTATGTTGATATGTATACTAAACATTGCTGTTTGTGAGCTAAATTTTGACTTCAAAATATGCAAAGGCTTTGTGAAAAGTGAATTTTTATAAGCAATAATTTTATGCCTGAAGCAACCAAGGATGCGAAAGCGAGAAAACACTGTATGTAAGAGGTTTCTGGTTTAATTTCAGTTATATTCATTTGGGTTCAAAATTAATTTCATCTTAAGTTTTTCTCATTATATCACAATCAACAAAGGGATGACTTAAAACATTTATGCCTTATTATGATTTGAAGATGTTTATGCCTTGTTATTGGAGAGAGGCTGGTTTATGCCATACCACTGATTACATGACGAAAAAGAACTATTTAATAGTGTATTTACCTATTAAGTTGAAGGAAAGAAGCAACTGAGAGTGATGATTGAAAAGATTGATTGTGTTTAAAGTCTGTAATATTGCATCGATTTTGTCAATGTTTCCTGTGACGCGCATCTTTTTTTCAACCACTGATTTTTGTTAACGTGAAGTCAAAAGTGTAGGCCTACGAAAAAAACTGTAGATTTTTTCTTGTTGAAACTGACCTCTACTAGCCTCTACCTACACGTTTCTTGCTACGCTTGTATTTCTACATCCTGAGGATGTTGTAGTTATCATCAAAGTCATTGTTTATTAGTCAGGGGGCGTAACCCAAACGGTGGGCGACATTTTCCCACTTCATCAAATGAAAATGTAGCCCCCTCAATATTTCTGCCACAATTGTTCTTTAGTATCCTAATGTTTTTTATGTTGCAATTACGAATATTTCGCTGGGACATACTTATATAACAGGACTGCGTTTCCTTTGTTGAAATTTGATAAAAGAAATTCTAGCTTTTGTCAAAGTTTTATGAAGCTCCCAATTTCAAAAACTAGTCGAGCCTAATCTGATTTTTTGGGTGTAAAAATACTAACTGAAGTTATATAATCATCCCAGATTTTTGTTTTACCTTTTTGGGACGAACGTCCTTCAAGTGTGTCAAAACAGAGTTTACGAGTAGCGTTTTATTTCCTTTATAATAATTTATTATGATATAATTCTAATATCATCGTGGAGATAAATAACAAAGTAGAGTAAAAACACCCACCCATGCCAAAAAGCTGTAGCCTTGCGAGGAGGATCAGTTTACTACAACTTAGACTATGTCACGTTTTTCGGGTGCTGTTGTTGACATTCATGATATATGACTTTATATGAAGATTATGTTAACTTAACTGAGCTGCTTATTTATGATATACGCTTCTTTGAGATACCCCTGTGACAGTGAAGATTTTGAACCCATCATAATGTTGCTTGTCTGGACAACAACAGTTGCACGATGTACAGAGAGAGATTGCATCATTAACATGACGTCCATTGCATACTGTGTATTCCTGACATTGAACGGTGAGAAGTATAACGTATAGACTCCGTTGTTATTCTTCATGATAATGAAGCCTACGTAAATTACAGAACTGCACATACGTCCACGCGGTGTTCGAGCACTCATGCACCTTAGCTGGAAACTGATGTGAGGACCTATATTTGAAAGAGACTAGGTTAAAAGATGTTTTCAAGTGAAGGCTGAAATTTCCAAATGATCTGCAAGGCGTCTATGAAATAGACGAGTCATCTGACCTGCATACGTTGCAATACAGCAACGGCAATGCGATTTGTATATTTCTATTACAAAAGATTTGTTTATCGATTATTGATAGAATCTATAAGAAAATTTTGGTCAGGTCCTGTCAATCTAGATATATCATAAAAATCATCTGCCCGTCTGTTTGTCTGTCTCTCTGTCCTTGTGTCTCCCTCTCCTTTGTACACTATTTATCTGATCAAGCTGAAACTATGTGTACAAATTTAACTTGATCCCATGACGCTTCAAGAATAAATGAAAATAAACATCAATCTGATGGATGATTAATCAAAAGTGGCGTAGTTATATCATCATCGTTTTACAATTCTTAAAAGCCATAGTCCTAGCAGAAGGGGAATAGTGAGTGTCTGCCCCGAATTGGCCACAAACATCTGCCAAAAGTTTTGATAGAGTATTATAATAACTACAGTTGCTCATATTCGCTCCGTGCTTCTTTCACTAGAATACAAGTCTATGTCTAAAGCTAGCAGTAATTATTGTACACAGGGTCTTCTTGATATCTGAAAAGAGTATTGATATGATGTCGTGACGGTGTTTAGTTATAGCTCAAATATTTTACCCTTTGTTGTTTATTCGGAGAAAAAAACCTAAAGCTTCGTAAATTTGAAGCGCTCCTACATCTATGCGGACAATACAGGGCCTGCGCAACGGTTTTGAAAGTGGGGGGGGGGGCAAGATCACTTCTTACTCTAATCCTCTATTACAACTCTGGTAAAACACATTATTAACACTTCTACTTGTAAAAAAGTGGGGGCCAGGTGGCGCGGGCCCTGCAATATAGTCGTACTTTACAATCACCCAAATTACTTCCAAATTAGCCAAAGAATACAATCTATCCCTTCCCTAAAAGAATGCCACATACGTTCATTGCATTCTCGCTCTCGGTATAAACTGATATGTTAGTGTTGGATTACCTCCGGTTAAAACGCTGTTTTATCATAACTAGATTCAGAAAGTTCCCTTCTCCGCTTAATATTACAAAAACGATTTTTAGATATAGAATCTTAGCTACAGCAGTTTCGAATTTGTGTAGGAAGCTCTGACTAAATTTTATAATGCTCTCGATTTTGTCAACTCTTTTTTGTTACTTGTTGACAATGTTGTGTCATCTACACAACCATCCATTAAAGATTTCACCATTCCTAGCATTATCCCTAGCCTCTTGATTAAGTTCAATGCTACTACAATCATAATGTTCTCGTCAAAAGTATTAAAGTGTGTTTTATATCCTTGACTCCTTATTCCTAACAGAAATGTTCATTAGATCTCCTGCTACTCCATCGTAATAGTCGAATATGAACATATACTGGTTCTAATCTTTCACAGCTCGAGTTGTAGTTGAAGTAGCTTCTGCTAGTATTCCATGTAAGGCAACGATGTTCCCTGCCTTTAGTCCTTAAGCTTTAGCCTTTAGCGTTTAGCCTTTCCACTATTATTACGACTTTCATGAGGTAATATTACAGAAGGATCTTTAGTAAAGCAGGATAATCAACGTGAAGATTCGACAATTATCCGCAAAAAAGGGAAAACTCTTAGGGAAAGAAATTAAAAGGTAGGGATGGATTCCTTGCGTAACGATGCTAGCATAACTTAAAAGAAGATATTGATGAGGAGAAGAAGAACTTGACGTGCTAGAGTATGGCCATCTTAGAGCAAGTCCAAGAAGCGTCATCAAGGATTAAGCATATTTTCACACTCTCTCTCCCCAATGATACTTGAGCTAAGTTGCCTGCCACTTCTATTTTCTACTGGAATTTTTCTCTCGCTCTCCTATTGCTTACAAACGTTTCTTTTTAGAATTTAGACGCACCCCCAGGACTCTAGTCTGGAAGCAACACTTCTTGTCAAACTTTTTGCTTCCCCAGTTACGTGCTGCAGATCTTGATGATTCTCGTTCGCCTCGATTTGAAGGTAGCCTCTTTCGTAAGAACATGTGAAAACATACAAAGGATGGTGTACTGCACTCTTGCTACTTTTTGGGACAAAACATAACTGTTATTCGACTACATTTAGACGGTAGCAAGGATGACAGACGGAGTAATCGTTAACGGAAGTTTTGCCAGTGATAATGTCAGCAAGGTATGGTGCGTTTAGGTCATCATCTGACTGAGGGATCGGTAATGTGCATGTGGCGCTTAAAGAACGTTGATTTTTGCGTTATTGAGCTTGATGAATTGTAACGATAGAGTTAGTACTGTACGGAACCAATAGTAAATTCATTTCATAGGATCGACTGATATAGCTACATGTGACGGTATTTTACAGGAAGCAGCTGCGCTGAAGCAGAATCATTGTTATTTGCTTGAAAAGAGATGATGGGCATTGGCATGAAAGCTTTACCGTGTCACATTAAAACCAATGTCAGCTGTTCATATGTAGCACATCGATCAGCTTCAAAGCCCCACATGATGGGAACCCTCTTCAGCACCAAATGATAGAGGAGCAGAGGATAACACAACAATTTTGTATACTTTCTTCTCTACAAGGCTTGAAAAGAAAGATAGCGAGACATCACGATCACATGAGCAAAGAAACTTCATGTCAGAAAAGCCCTAGTTGACTCTATCTTGGTAACAACCTAGTCACAAAGGTACAGAAGGGAAACTCTTCATCAGACAGAGTCCGCAACATTTTCAGATATCCAACTTTACTCCTGGCCCCAGAGGACCATACTGATTCTATGCCTTATGACCAAAGGAAAGTCTTGCAGCGGACGACACTTAGCAACTACATGAATGCAAATAAGCAGTACTAAAATTCTATATACAGAGTAGAACTCGAACTGAATCAGTACAGACCTGTTACTTAAACTTACTACTACTACAGCAAAACAAATGACATTGACAGATGTAATAGTAGGCCTACTGCTTACTGGGCTGATATTACAATAAGGTGTCTATTGGATTCATGTACATAATCATGAATTATACGTACAAAGCACCAGCTCTTCTTGGTCATCAGTGAGCAATTTAGGCCAAAGAGTTTACGTAGTGTACTCTAATGGCTAGGGGGAAAAGTCTTCCATCAAGAGAAAGTGGAATTAGTCCTTAGCATGTATTCAAAAGTCAAGTTCAAGCATTCTTGATAAAAGGTTGTGAAAGTCATTTCTTTAAAATAGTGAGAGGTTGTGACAACAGGCAATCCGAATTTCTAAATATACTTTCTTTTGTGGAAAAAGAGCTGTCATACTGAATTCAGCGATTCCCAGAAATAATAACCTTACCTTCAGTCTAGTCTTTAAGCAGTTATCACTTAGCATATTATATTTGATATTATACGAGATATGATGATTTGAAGTATTAGCTAGTAAACAAATTTTTAAGACAGACTTCTACATGTCTACATCCTCCTGAATCTTTGATAAACTTCCATCTATGAAGAAAATTTAGGTATCAGTAATGTAATTCCACAATGCCCTTGAATCCTTTTACTGTGTTGTCAGCTCTTGTTGCTATAACAATGATCCTACAGGGCTGTCACAACACAATCTTTCTCTTGTTTGCAAGTGGCACTTCATTACCTCAGAGCTACAGGACACTTCACATGAAGGAGCTCTTGATGATATTAACATCTGAAGGATTCACCTTCTTTGTATGTAAATAGATCGTATTGAACATTACATGGAAGTTTTTTTTCCTTTAATGTCTTATTTCCCATACATGGGGCTTGATGGTGCCCATATACATAGGACTTGCTACTGGAGCATAAAGCACTTTGAAGACTGGATGCCCTTCCTGGCATCACTAGTGGCCCTTCCTGGATTTGAATGCTTACCCTCTTGATCTGAAGACCAGGAAGTTATCCATTAGACCACTGTGGCTCAACATTCATGGAAGTGAAGTAGAAAAAAGAACTCATGGGAATAGGTTATCACTTTACAGCTGTGAGGGTGGGTTGGTAAGGAAAAGATGGAGAAGACATTTTCTGTATTTGACATAAAGTCACTGAGGCGAATGTTTAATATCTCAAAGCAAAAAAAGGAAACATATGAGTTTGTCGGGAACAATAAGCAAGCCATGCAGAAAGAGCCAGAAACAATTATGGAAATGATAAAGAAAAGAAAGTGTAAGTTCTATAGGCTTCAAATCTTGGCAAGTCAAAATATGAAATTGTAATACAAAGAGTAGTCTGTGTAAAGTCTAGATGAAGGCCCAAGATATTCTGGTTTGTTCATACGTTTGATGAGAAAACGCAAGATATGTATGGAATGGAGGTAACTTTGTCATTGGTGTACCAACAGACTATCAGAGACTAGAGAAGATAATGATGATGATTAGGGCCTTCTCCTGTGTCTAAGGATTTGCCCTTCCTAACCTTGATCATGCATTGGGTATTTGCCAAAGTGCTGTTCTGTTTAGAGTGAGACTTAGGTACTGAAAGAGACTAAATCTCTGAGCTTGTACCAAATCAGTATAAGGATTACATCAGATGGATGTTACAATCTGTAGCAAAGCATAAAAGATGATTCCTTATATTTTTCTATGAAAATTAATGTTCTTTCTTTTGTTAGTTGGTTGTATGTGTAAATCAACTTGTAAAATACTGGTAATGTGGTGCAACAGAGGAGATATTAACACAAATCTATCTGACTTTGACATAACCCCAGGTTTTTTTATGACCCTTTAACCTTTGAAACCTAGAAACCTCATAACTTTTCAAGAATAGGCTACTACAGAGTTTCACCAAATTTATAGAAACCTATAGACCTGAACAAAGAATTTGTTTTGGTCTAGGGCGCAGGTTGAGAATCACACCTATTTCTTTTTGAGCTCAACACAAAAGTGAAAACAAATTGTAGCTGACATGCTTACCAGTACAACTATCCTGTTTATCTGTTATCATCCACTATCTTAGCAATTTATGATAGTTCGCTATCTTAGCAATTTATGATAAGGTTTATATCTGTTACAGGAACATCCAAGATATTTGATTCCTGAACTTTGTCGACAGTTTTATCATCTTGGATGGGTTACTGGAACAGGTGGAGGTGTATCTATCAAGCTTGGGTAAGATTGCAATTTTAGCAATTTCTCATGATATATAGCAGTAATATTGGCAGTGATGGTGATGATGATATATGATATCTTGTTGATATTAGTGCATAAGTGCTGAACTGTTTAATAAGCTGAGTGACCTACTCACTGGATTAGAATAAAAGTGGGTGAGTTGTACCTTGTACCCTTCACATAAGCTTATTCAGTAGGTGTGACAAGGTTAAGCAATCTACACAAAGTTACAATCCATTTAATGAGCTTTGTCTCTCCGATATCCTTCAAATCAGATGGGTGAACCCAGTGACTGTTGTAAAAGAGGCTTGTGAAAGCTTGTAAGTGATGGGATAGAACATGGCTTGCTGGATTTGAAAGCAAGCTTTTAAGACTACATGGCCACAAAATCCCCCTACCTGCCTGTCACAATTGATAGCAGTATGTGCTATAATAATCTAGTAAGGGATGACATGTTTTGTATACAAATCATTGGTACTTTAAGTATTGCAACTGAAGAAGAATCTATACACATCTAAACCACATATGGGAACAAAATTAAAGAAAATTACAACATTTATGTAAATTATGTATTTTTGGAGCATATGTTTTCACCAGGAGCTTCAGCTTTAAAGTATGCTAAGAATCAGTTTGTTGTTACTATGCAATCATTGCAAAGGTAGCTAGGAAAATACTACTTTTCCTCAAACTACTTTCTAACAGTTTATTCATGTGCACAATAATAAAAGTATACTCGTAATAATTCATCAGTACCAATTGAGTTTGCAACAATGACAACCATCTTCATCATGAAGAGGTTACAGGGTGTAACCAATAGAGAAATATTTCTAGATGATATTGCTTGCAAATTTGTACTCACTAGATTACCCCTACAAGCTCTTCCATGACAAGAACAAAAGGTCTGGTAGGTGTTTCTAGCAACAAATAGCAGATCTTCACTGGGGGCTGCCAAACAATCATACACATTGGTCTCCTACAAGACTACCTCCTTTATGATGGGCAAGATGAAGTTACGTGGAAGTAGACCCTTCATATGAAATGCTGTTGTCTCAGTTTGAAGGCAATAGAGAAAAGATGTTGGACAGCAGGGTATCCTAAAAGAAAAAGTGGGTTCAACGTAATAGAAAGAGACATTAATTTCTTGCAAACTGCTATACAAGTCTCTGTGCCAAGACATTAGGCTAAGGAACTTAACTGCCACTTCAATAAGAAGTGAGCATGTTTTACCAGAGCATTGCACAAATTGCCCAGAGTAAGGTTTACTCTAAGGAAGATAAGACTAAAGTATGTTGATTGTTCACGTTGTCCAAAAGTTTAATATGTGCCTTTTTGTTTAAGAGTGAGATAGAAGCAGCAAATATGGTGGACACCTAATTAAGCACCAATTCTTCCCATAGATTAATGCCAACTTCTGAAGATAGTACCTTTAAGTTTGTAAGATAATATAACCAGATGCCGTGATTAAGAGAGAAGTGTAGGGAAGTGACAAGGTATGTAATTGAGAAGCCCTGCATTTGATATGGCCGAAGGAAAATCGAAGAAGACAGACATAGCCTATATGCATTGTCATCTCCTAGAAAGGAAAGAGTGGCAGTTTAGTACTAGACGTGATTGGCTTTAACATAATCCTAGCTGGATTAATTGCCTACCAACATTGATTATCTGCATTGTCCTTTTAATTTATTCCTCAGCAGTTGAGTTCTTCAATACATATTCAAACCAAATCCTATGCCAAAGTTTGGAAATAGGTGATGTGCTGCAACTTCAACATAAGATTACAGTGTCTAATGAGGTAAAGGTGCAGTGGCCGAGTGCCGCACAGTAGCTCAGTGGTTTAGCTTTGAGTGAAGAAGGTTCCAGGTTCAAATCCTACTCTTGGCAATTTGAAAATTTGTCTGTTTCCTCCATTTGTAAACTGAGCCATGGATTTTATGCATTGTTTGTTGTTTTAGTGCTAAACGTTTGATGTTAAGTTTCAACTTTGTTAATTTGAGACGGAAATCTCCAGTTGAAGTCGACCACTGCACTGAACCCTCATTCAGCACGGTATGGTGTAATGAAGGGGAAAACTTTTGTGCATGAAATGCTAAGTCTTGGCCCCATGTACTATTATATTGTCTACCAACATCAACTGTCCCTTCGCTTCTTGAATAGCATTAACAGAAACATCATTTTGGAAGTCTGCCATATCACTTTTAAAGTCCCTATCCAAGTCTTGAAGTAGGCACAAAATGGCTGTGTTAGCCAGTCAAGAGACGTCGTTTCGTTCAACTTTTCGAAATAATGTCTGGAATCCAAGATCAATGCTCTCAAGTTACCAGACAGTATGGCAAAGACCTTGTCAGACACTGATGGTTGGACCAGATAACAGAAACTGATAAAGTCACTACACTCAATCTCATTTCATATATATCAATGTGGTAAAGTAGGTACTCCTTGCAAAGTCTGTTCCATACCTCCTCAGCACATCAATTGTAGGATATGGTTTCTCTGCTGATTGGACTGTAGTAAAGGTATAACTTCCTAGCAGGTATTAGCCAAAGATACCCACGAGAGAAAGAACTAACTTACAATACTGCAGTGCCATATTTGTTAACATGCACACCAAATTTCTTTCAATATTGCATTTAGGAATCAGTTTATACTTGTGCTCTCTAAAATATTCAAGATCTATACAAAAGTGCATTCTTTTGCAAAAAGAAGCTGTCAAGACCTTGTTTACAAGCTTTTCTTTCTTAAAATTGGCTGTTGCAGAGTGTGGCGGAAGGTTTATTGAAGGGCTAGTGATATACCGGTTGTTGGCCATATTTCACCATGTGAAATATCAACAAGATCCTTGAGGATGGCAATGCTATTATAAGTTAGAGGTTTGATCCTAGTGTAACACATTTGAACTTATTCCTTATGTTCTCTGGCCAGTTTGGACATCAAATACTTATAAATAGTATAAATGGTTTCCTGTACATGCTATCTGTAACATTGTCAATAGAGCAGATACGCCAAAGTACTTCTCTTGCTAGGTCTCAAGAGGCTGAAAACTGCTGAATGCAAAACCAGGATCTCAGGCTACGTAGACAACAGAACACTGACAAAAGTGAGGAACACAGGGACAAAACCAAGCATGTGAATCTCAGCAAATTGGGAAACTTCTAGGCAGAGAATGGCAAATATAAGAGAAAATTAAGATCCTCCATCAAAGAGAGCAGAGTTGCAGGAGCTACAGCAAAGAGCTGCTGCCATCGCAACACAGAGGATAACACACCAGACCCGAAATCAAGAACAAATGGTGGAGGCAAGGGCTGCTGAATCAACACCACAAAGAAATGGTCGTCAAGCTCTAGACAGAGAGAGAACAGCTGTATAAAGAGCTGCTCCCTGGATAACAACAACTGCTGCTTTCAGCTATGACCCTAATGTCAACTATGAGGAGCATAGGGAGGTGCAAATTGGAAGAATGGGCAAGGTCTGCACAATATGTGGGGCAAAAAAGTGGAAAGATGGGACACTTGCCATGTGTTGCTATAATGGCAAAGTCCAGCTTCCCAGCCTTTATGTTCCTCCTGAGCCACTACTCTCCCTTCTGAGTGAATAAGAATTTGGCTTTCCTCTTTTCAAGCACTTTCTGCAGAATAGTCGTGACTATAATTCCTGCTTTCAAATGACCTCCTTTGGCAGCAAAGAAATTAGGGAGCAAGGTTTCATGCCATGTTTCAAGGTCCAGGTACAAATTTATCATCGAATAGGGTCGCTCCTCCCAGAACCTTGTGATAGCCATGAGTTTCTCCAGATCAACTTCATGGGAGACAGTTATGAGCAGAGAGATCGAAGACATGCCATCATTCCCACGATGAAGACAACCTTGCTTCTTAATCTCCAGGAAATACTTCATACTTACAATGTCTATGTTCAACAGTTAAAGACAGCCTTGGACCAATTGCCTGATGATTAAATCCAACTAAAGATTCATGCTAAGAAAATATCATTGGGGAGAGCATGAGTGAAGGCACAATGCTCCCAATAACAATAAGGTTGCCATCCTGATGGCTGGACAACATTGAGGAAGTCGATATATTTTACTAAAAAAGAGAGCGGGAGAGGGAGCAGAGAGTTCATTAGAAAGTGTATTCCAAGTGCCACCTGCACGCTGCAGTGTACATATATCTATTGTGAATAAATTACATTAGAACCGTCTTATGAGTGTATTCCAAGTGTAATCTGCACACTGGAATATACATATCTATTGTGTGGAAATTGCATCAGTATAGTCGTATGAGCGTAATCTAAGCTGGTGTCCTTTGACAAGAACTCAAGCATCACTATCCCTATCTCATTAAAGACTTTCAAGTTCATCGACAGTCTGCGAAAGAAAGGCTAGAGCAATATTTGGATGTCGTCTTTTATCACCGCAGTATTTCTACTCGTATAGACAACAATATTTGCAGGCCTAAGCTTCCTGGGTAGCGCCAGGACAGTCAACTAGTATATAATATATACTACACTTACATGTAAAATATGTGTTAAATATATAGACGGTACCATTGCTGTTGCTTTATGCTATGCTCAGTGTAGTGCATCACTAAAGGAAGACACGGGACATTTGCTACTCTGAGTTTCACGCTGAAGCGATTTGTGATAAGTGCATAGTTATGTGATATGGCAGGATAAATGCTCTCTGTTGTTGAACTCATTCTAGTAACAAAGGACATTTTTGTATGCCATACACCATATTTTGCGTTATTGAAAATTGATATATTACAAATGATTTTCTAATGTCATTGATTACTAGGAATGAAATTTACATAGCACCATCAGGTGTTCAAAAAGAGAGGATACAGGTAAGAGAACTGTGTGACATCAAATTACCTGACTGTACCTCTGTGAGTTATTATCAAACCATGTAAGATGCAGTAGTACATATTAATACAGTAGGATATCTTATTTTACTACTACAATTAATCGTAAGAATTACAGTATTCTTATATTACCCATTGCATATGTTTGTTAGTTGGTATTGTTGGACAGCTATGCAGGGATCAGATAGTAATCTCAAGAGGGAGAGGTAGCCTATGAGTTTTATTTTGCGATTAAACGAATAAAAATCTAGGGGCTGCTGGTTTCCTTAATGGCTTAAATGTCAAGAGACTTGTCGAAAAAGGATAACCTTAGGTAGTTATTAGTATTTCTTGCTATGTGGAATATATGTGCATTTTACGCCTTAAACTTTGTTTTGATAAAGGAAATTTGTGCGTAAGTTGTCAATGTTTTCGCGGGACATTCGCACTCCCGTACACGTCTGAACATGTCATCTCTTGTTATTTCGATCCACCTTGCAAGTATGAATAATTCATAGAATTGTAGTTCTGTACTGATATAGACCAACTGATGGGGATGGACCGTAAGCTTCTTGATCAAAATGAGTTGTCTGTTTAATTATTTCTTAAAGAGATCTTGGTAGAAACTATAATTCTTGGATCAATACCAACTGAAAGTTGTAGACTTCATAGTAAAGTCCTAGTAGTTTAACCAAGCTCATAAGCAGATGTTAATTGATACTGAGTAATGTTCAATCTTGTGGTGAGTTTGTGTTTTTTAGTATTTAGGGTCGTAGAGGAGGGATGGGCAACTGGCGGCCCGCCTGCGGCCTCAGTGGGGCCCCTAGAACATTTATTAATTACATTTTGTATCCAAAAAAACGAACAAAAAAAATCGGTGGTAATCACACCTTTGTCCGATAGGGCGCGCTTCCAATTCAAACAATTAGGGGCCGGGGCCTTGTCGAGTGTTCAGCGATGAAGAATTGATGAGAGGTATGGCCTCTACAAAGAAGAGAAAACTCAACCAAGAAAATCGAACTTTTCCGTCAAGATAGGAAGAAGATTATTTATTCATCGAGTTCAAAGGCAAACCAATGTGCCTGGTTTGCTTAGAAGCCATGGCAGACATGAAAGACTTCAATTTAAGTCACCACTACAACACCTTGCACAAAGTTAAGTATGAGAAATACACCAGAGCTGCAAGGGACGCTATCGTAACCGACTTGAAACCAAAAGTAAACCAACAGCAGCAACTTTTCACCAGAACTACAAGGACACAGGAGTCGGCTCTCAAACTTCCTTTGCGGTTTCGCTCCAGCTTGCCGAGGCAAAAAAGCCATTGTCAGGAAATTGTGAAAGGATGCGCCATAAAAATGGCTTACGAAAAATGCTGTTATTTAAAATTCTACTGTAACTTCTCTCATATTTGATTAGTTGAAGTGCGTGGTCATGTGGCCCCCGGATGGTGGTGGTGAAAAAATCTGGCCCTCTATTATAAAAGATGGCCATCCCTGATGTGGAGTATCCAAAACGGCATGGACTCGGGCAATTTTGCCTTTGCCTACAATGAGTGTAACTGATATTCTTTCGTAAATGGTGATATGAGGGTGATTGACGGATTGAGGACACTTAAAATTACAAACCTTGCCTATGTACAGGCCCGAAATGTACCTCCACAATAAGCGTAAGTGCATCATTCAAGGTTAAGACACTTCTTTACCCCAGTAGGAGTCACTTTCTTAGTAAAATTGAAATAAAACTTACACCTTGCATATTAAGAATCCAACATCGTTTTGTAATTAGCCTACTAATGGTGTATCTAACATTGTACCATAAATCGGTGAGAATAGGCCTTCATTCTTACAATAAAGGAGAAATTTAGTTTGGCCACAAGATATAACGCTTAATTGTAATGTATGCAATGCTACTGTAAAGACAACTAGAAAGGGTGCATATTTAAAGGTAAGCACTACTTTACTACTACGTGTTCAAAGATTACCTGGAACATTCTCTTATCCCCAAGTAATATGATTACATTGTTACTTGAAAACAAACATTAAACTGTGATACTTTTTGGAGACTGTTGATTCCATTTGATGGTTTAATCCATTTTGATGATATATTGACATTTCATCAAGGCCGCGAAACGTTTGCAAAAGCAATTTTCTTCTGAAATTGTACTAGAACAAATCCTTGTTTTGCTCAAAGGGATTGGAAAACATTGAACCAGTTATCTGTCTGTAGAAAACTGATTAACATTTACTAATAAGATAAGTTTGCGGCTTCTGGGAAAGCATAGTGAATAGTAACGACTTGAATTGAGTTACAAATAGATCAGAAATCAATTTTTTTATTACGAGGGAACAGGGTAAAAACACAGTTCTTGACCTTTCTCTAACTGACATTACTTATTCAATTCGTTGTTGAGATATATAAGTAACAATTCAATTTTTTTTTATAATTAGCCTGAAGACCTATTTGTGATGAATATTGATGAAGAGGATATTTCTTGCCCCCCTCCAGCGTAAGTTATTCAGTACTTGATATTTAGTTATTTTATTAATGGTGTAAAAAATCTCATATTATTTCCTTTCCTTTGTTATATTTTAAACTGTTTGTGTAGGGTCTGTATATAGGTCATATAAAGGAAGCTGTAGATCTGTGAGAGTGTGCAAGCAGGGGAGTGTTGTGGGGTTGTTACAAAAGCTGTCAACAAATGCCCGGAAGGCCATGATTGTAAAACATAACTTGTTAACACCATGTATGTACAACAATCCGAGGTAACATTTCGGTACTTATTCAGTATTCATTAAAATATTTTTGCGCCGAAGGGAAATTATCAAAGTGACCCATTGATTAGGCTGGTATATCCTTTTTTTGTCTGACACATCAATATTCCAATATATCTCTAAATCCGTAATGTAAAATTGTGGGAATGGAGAGAGGGGAATTGTTGTTGGAACTCTTGAAACTCAATACCTTGAAGTGGCAACCTTGCCTCGTATTGAGTCTAAGATTTTTTAAAAAATAAAAAACTTTTAAAATGTTGTAACCATAACCGAAATTTGTAAAAAATATCAGGAAATGAAGATATGAGTGTAAATGATTAGAGAAGTGTAGAATATTTTATAAAGTAGTTAAACTTATTACCAAAGTGGTTTAGATTATAGCTAATGTTTGATACTGGTATACTAGATTTTGTGATCGTATTCTAAATACTACCCGGTTGAAAGGATCTTTTCCCATAGAAAGAAAAATACTTACATGGTATACAAACTATATTTACGAGAAGTTGGTTTGTAGTACACAACATCCAAATTGCAGTACGTAACAGATTTCTTTGTTGAAAGAAGTTGTCAGACAGAGTCTTCTGTAATTGAGAGAAACACGTTTCGACATCGATTTATAAAAGAGAATAGTGTCAGACCTGTTTCACTGGCACGTTTTCCGTCCACTCTTTTCCTGAAAATCACGTTAGTTGTAAACAATTTCTTATAGTCTTGAGAGGATCAATTTTTTGTTTTGATATATGTAACTTCTAAAACGGCAAGATAACAAGGAGAATGTAGGCTTGCTAATAACCCTAACGTATAGTGTAAGCAACTACAGTCACATACCGGATTGCCAAGAAAAGGCTGCCCTAACACTGAGTTGCTGACAAGAGCGACTAATTTAGTTTTGTTTACTGGTACGACTTGGCACAAATTTAGATACCGAGTCGCTATCCACAATTCAAACAGTTTCCAACCGTGCGCGTTTCATCTTCTCCTAAGGTACTGCCTGAAATACAGAGGGACATAATATCGTTTTGGTTACTTATTTACTTTGCCGCTATATGCAAGATTTTGTACTGAAGTTGTTTTTTAAGGAGAGAATGCGGTAACTCGGAGTGACAAAAGCTTTTCCATTCAAGTCATAGTGGTCATTGGTTAAGTGAAGAGCTAGTGGTAGGCTACTTTAGCTGACATAAACTTACAAACGTCACATATCTTTCCGTAGAAAGAAGTTGAAGAAGAGTCAATGTACACCATTATTTATGAACGCTTACACACTTAGAGGTAATTAAATGCTATGCAGTGTATTAAATCAGTTGTAATTTGCTAAAAACAATGATGTTAAGCGAATGATTTAGCATTTTCTCGGATCAAAAAGCTAACAGAACCAGAAATGCTAACACATCCTTTAGGCAGCATCTCGGGCATCTCGGTCTCGTTAGGCAATAGTTGATCTCGCACACATAATGACCACATGGCTGTGAGGTTACCAGCCAGACAATATCAGTTGTACAACCAATGCACAGCGAGTACCTGGATGTTATATGCCAGACACTGATATGTTAGAGAGTTTATCTTCAGCAGGAGTATTGTATCCCATGGACCTGATGGGCAGGAAATAAGTTGTAGAGGGATTAAGGCGAGTGATGTTATTTTCGCAGGAAATATATAACATATGTACCCAAACTTATGTATCCAACCTTACGTGCTCTGATGGGCAAGAGATTGGAAATGATCATGATAGTGAAATACAGTTCCTTTTTCGGAACTCAGACCTGAATTAGAGCGATTAGCCGCCGAAAATAAGGGAAGTAGGGTAAAGGGAGATTCTTACTTAGCCCCCCTTTAGGTAAATAAGAAAATGTTTGTCTTTTCACAAATGGAATAACTTGTTCAAGAACATCGTAAATACAGCGTTGTCGCATATACCATCATTGTTTGCCCACTAACTTATATGCCGTATTTTGACTTGAGTGCTATACATTATTTGACAAAGTAGGTTCCTTTACTGTGTTCAGGTTAGATTATTTTTATTCCAGAATGAAAATAAGTTTGAGAGTCCATAGTTAGACCAACTTACACAGAGTGCACTGTGCCCCAGTTACGGAAGTAGTGGTACCTTTTACTGAGTTTTAGCAATTGATGTCCCAAGTTTTATTTTAGAATTTTGCATTTCTATAAAGAGTATGTTAATGCTGTGGTGTTTGGGTGAAGGGTTCTTTATCCTTATCCAGGAAATAGAATAAGCAGCCCTTAGTAAACCCTGTTTTTCTGAAATTCTCCACCTGCCAGATGCAGGAGCAGTAATACATTCGCATTCAAAAGCAGCAGTGATGGTTACAATACTTTATCCTGGTAAAGAATTCAAGATAACGCACCAGGAGATGATCAAAGCCATTCGAAAGGGAAACTCGGACGTAACATATAGGTAGGTTGAGGTATCTGCATCCACTGTCTTTAATTTATTTGACCTTGTTTATAGAAAGAAGTTAAATTTTGGGATCAACTATAAATTGTTTACCGAAATGAACAAGGCACTCTCAAAATTGTGCAGTAATTGCATATCGCGATGTTTTAATAGGCTAGACATTATGAACCATACCTCCACTAGTACATGCTTCCCCTCACTTAACTGGGTTCAATTTTCATCCTGTTAACTATCCACCACGTGATATTGATACTCTATCTGTTTTTGTAATTAATTTTGAAACATTTTTTAAAGGCTAGATAAATACGAGATCGTAGTTGATGTCAGAGATAAATGCGACATTTAAAAGGTAAACATAGTGGTCATATTATATTGCTATTGGACGTGAATATTCCAGACATGGAGTCTGATACCCCATCCCCTCTCCCCCGCATATGGGAATGTTCCTTAGTTTCCGTAATCTTCTAACTCAGTGACACCTGTGTGATCGAAATTGAATACATTATGTTCGTCAAGTATGTTGTGGGGTTGAAATACATTGATGCATACGTAAGTAACTTGATGAATGACTAGCTAACTCAGTATTTTCAAACTGGCCATCGTATTAGTTAGAAATAGTACCTAATTACCAAATCGGATTTTAATCTTAAAGGAAATGAGAGTAAGTTCTTAACAAGAAGAAAGATAACTAAAATGGATTAAAATCTAAGAGAATGGATCTTGTTCTTACTTTGTATTTATTGCGGAAATCGCTATCGATTGTTGCTGGTATACCGGCCACTGTAGCCCGTCAGCAGCCTTTCTCGAGGCCGCCAAAACTGGATTTCGGTATAGACTTTTTTTAAAATCCCCAGCTCTTAAATCACCTTCTGCTGCCTTCCTCCAGCTCAGTCGGGAGGCTCTTGGTGGGCATTTCCATCCGGTAGGGATCTTCCGTCAGATTCCCGTATATTAACACACCCTTCACAAGCACGGTAGATGTAAACATACAATGCGCAGAATCATCAATTCCTCGCACGCAAAGCACGACGGTTATACGGTAGCTAAGGTCAGCTACCGTCACTCAGCAGTCAACCAACAGTCCAACCTAACTTCGCAATGCAAAAAATGTATGACCACTCTCTACACTGTAGTTTACTAAATGTTGAAAATGGATGAATTTTCTAAGACAATAAAATGTCGATTTACTTATAGAGCTGCGAATATAAAGTATCCACTTTACGCTTACGGCATTCTTCTAAACAATTTCATGTTCTTTGTTTGTTGCAGTGTAAACAAAATACCTTTCATCATATAAGCAAAATAGGTCTGCGTTTTCGGGTTTACCTTCGAATTTATTCATAAAGATTTTTGTTATCCGCGTATAACGTCAATGTTGGAATTTGTAACATTATCATTGTGGATGAAAATGGCATTTTGGAGACATGTTTAAAGGAACAGATTTCTTTTCTGGTTTTAAAAATGTATCTACTAATATAATAATTATAGCTACTAATTCTAAAAATGTTTACTAATACTGTAGTTAAAGTAACTACTAGCTCTAGCTTCTATATAATAGCTACTAATGTAATAGATAAACAGTCTAATATTATTTAGAATTGTTACTTTATAATAGTTAAAGCTTCTAATATGCTAGTTTTGTAATAAGATAGTTAAAGCTCTTGGTAAGTTAGGTGATCATATGAAAGTTAAATTATCGACTAGCATGACAGTTAGATGATGCAATAGCTACTATTATTATATGTACAGTGTCTACTAATATATTAGATAAGGCTTCTGATATTAGATTTTTTGATAATATAGTAAGTAAAGCTTTTGATATGGTAGGTGGTACTTGTAATATAATTGTTGAAGTATCGACTGCTATGATCGCATCTAAAAGAGGACCTGATTTTATATATAGCTGCTATTATAACATTTGAAGCATCTACTGATATTATAGTTAGAACTCATAATATGGTAACTACTAATATGATAAATATAGTATCTACTAATCTGATTGGTAAAACAAACAATAGAAACTTGTGAGATCAGTTATAAGCTTTTATATACACCTACCCTAGTACTTAAGAGTCGAGATAGCCCAGTCGATAGAGAGCTGGCCTAATAAGCAGAGGCTTCATAGTTCGAGTATACCCTCAGCTTTCAACCTGAAAAGTCCTACTGCGAACCCTGGTGGAAAATGGTTACCGGGCATTAGCTGAGGAAGGATAAAGGCGGCGAAGAAAGGAACTGGTCACCTTACCTCACTAAACAATGGCTCAAAGTATGTGATTCTCTACCACATCACATCCCTACGCTATGTAGAGTATGGGACTACCTTTACCTTATCGTACCTTACCCTGCTATATTTAAGTATCTATTAGCGCCAACAGGACTAGTTGCCTCAAATTCAGCTGCTGGCATCCATGCGGCCTCGGGTTTCAAGGAACCAGACCACCCAATAGTAGATTCTTCTTTACTTTTAAGGTTCCCTTTGTATAATTCATTATAAAGTAATAAGATATAGTCATGATCTTATTTTAAGACTATTTTTTTTCATCTTAGATATGACGAAGAGTTAATCGTACCGATTATAGACAACACTCCATTTGAAAAGGACCTAAAGGTACATCCATATCAGAATCCTATTTATACACCGTTTTTTACTTTCCCGACAATTGTTTTCTTGCGCCGCGAAATATTGCCACTGCAAGCTTTATGTGTAAAAACTTTGAACAAGTTGTGCAAAAAGTAAAACAATAGCAACAACTATATTGCCACAAGCTTTGTAAAAGTAATTTGGAAAACGTAGCAAAACTACTGAATCCTTCATTCTGTTTTTCAACTGACTGTATAAGCAACATACAGTAATGATGGGAACTATGAAGAGTCATGTAAGTTTTGTATACGCTGCTATACTCGATGTCAAAGTGCACAGTTTGCAGGGTCTTTCACGACACAGTCCAATTAGCTATGGTAAGAATATATTGTTTACTACCTCTTAAAGATACGACCCCCTTCAAAGTATATCTGTGTGGTTTCAGAATCTATAAAAGTTTGAACGCGTTAAATTCTTTTAATGCAAAGCTGTATGCAGTACATTAGTGGAGTGCTTAACAGAGCAGAAATCGATAGACATTTAGGAAAGAGCCAAACCTTATTGCGCAAGAGTTCACGACACTCAAGGTCAGCAAACAACTATCTAAGAAGCGGCTTAGTACTTTTTTAGAATGCTCCAGAATAGAAAATCGAGTGCAAAATCCATTTATTTATTTACTTATTCATTTATTGATGATATATTTATGTTTTAACTTTAGCTATTTCGATATGACATTTTTTATAGTAGGCATAATCGAGTTACACAGTTTTATTATTCTTAATAAGGAGAGATTGTCGCAGTTGTTTTTGTGTCATGAACAAGTGCTTTCTCTGTTCGCTGTAGGATGGTATGGCGGAGGTAATGAAGCAATATCCACAATCCAATGCGGTATTGGTACGAAGACATGGCATCTATGTTTGGGGTAAAACATGGCAGAGTGCGAAGACTATGTAAGGAAAATTTTCTATGCTGACTTTAGCATCCACAGTTTTATATGGGTAGTAGTATGAATATTTCACGTCTAGATAGTACGACTTGGTCTCAGCTTTGAATCAGAATGAGAGACAGAGCATGGATGAGTAGAAAGTGTAGATGACGGAATGTTTGAAATGATAGATACGCATACATTCTATTTACGAAATCAGAAACCTGCATTTCAGAGCCACATTTTCATGTACTATAACATCCTAGTTAGAATATGCATGCAAAGAAAACTTCAACCTAAACGAAATTTTTGACTCATGAAAGCATTGCAGTGTGTAAACGTGGTCGTTTGATTAGAATTCTTTTCAAACGGTTCAACGAAATCAATTAGATTATTTTATTTATTTTTTGCACTTTATTGTTTATTCAGATATCTTCTTGTAAATTGCTACGCGTATTTAGTGAAGCGTGGGCACTACAAGTACGAGTTAATCTTATGTGATATCTCATAATTTCCCCGTTCAACAGCTACGCTACAAAAAGTTACAAAACAAAGTATGGCAATGCCATGATAAGTGTTAAAAGTGCCTGTTGGTGTTGGAATTAGAGGACTATGTATTTTTAATGTTGCCTTAGAAGGTAGCTCTTGATACTAGAGCGACAGATGGTCAACAGTAAAAACTCTATTCTTACATTCTTACTTTATTCGAGAAATTTCTTATCAGAC
>JAAAKL020000982.1:0-34312 GCA_010016065.2 Carybdea cf. marsupialis auct. non (Linnaeus, 1758) | reverse complement strand
GTGTCTCATAACCCCTCGGTATGGGGAGGGAAAGTGTGACGTCACGATTTTCAAAACGTGTCTATTATGCAAAAAGTACTCAATTTTCATGGTGCCCTCTTGGTTAGAACGTCAATGGATAAAATAGGCATTGTTGCCATTTCCCAACACTGAAATACCAAATTTCAAAGGTTTAAATATCTCTAGCAAAACTTTTGTATGTGATGCTGGTTGCTAACGAAGGAACCAACGAATATCAACAGAGTTTTGACCAAAGATTTTTGAAATTCAAACGCTTCTAGTTTAAACGCTATATAACTACATGTCTGGTATTTTGGGAAACAGCCTATCCTAGGGTTGTCTTAAGATATCTGGAGTCAAATTGTACTATTTCCAAAGCTTTTGATTTGTGATGTCATCAATTTCCCTCCCCATTGCCCAGCCACTAGCTTTATCAAATCTCTGGAATTACAACGACGGAAAATACTACTGGATATTTCAGATTTCTTGTAATATCTTTAGTACCAAAATCCTTAACATATTTTGTCGGCCTCATTCAAATTCTTATTCAAGCCCTTATTCAAGCTCCTATTTAAGCTCTTACTCAAGCTCCTATTCAAGTTCGTATTCAAGTTTTATTCAAGCTCCCATTCAAGGTCCTATTCAAGCTCTTATTCAAGCTCTTATTCAAGGTCCAGTTCAAGCTCTTATTCAGGTTCTTATTCAAGTTCTTATTCAAGTTCTTATTCAAGTTCTTATTCAAGTTCTTATTCAAGCTCTTATTCAGGTTCTTATTCAAGCTCTTACTCAAATTCTCTTTCAAGCTTCTATTCAACTCCTTTTCAAATTCCTATTCAAGCTCCTTTTCAAATTCCTATTCAAGCTCTTATTCAAATTCCTATTCAAGCTCTTATTCAAATTCCTATTCAAGTTCTTATTCAAGTTCTTATTGAAGCTCTTATTGGAGCTCTTATTCAAACTCCTATTCAATGAAAGATGGTGAACTTTACACTTTGATGTTTCGGTCTAGCTTAGTTCTTTCCAAATTTTAGTTGGAAAGTCTTTTCGAGGAATTAAATTTGACCTTCGCTTTGCAAACCATATACCCAGAAATGTGTCTCACTGCATCTTTTTTCTCGTTATTCCATTGACGATGATAAACAATAGAACTGCTAATAAGTGCCACGTTTACTAAGGATCATTATTTACTTCAAGAAATGGAAACAATGACAGTGAATTTAAATTTGTTTGGAAGGATGCTAGAGAAAATAGAAAATTTTGGGTATCCATTTGACACCATTTCTATTTTCTTTAGTAGGCCTACCTTTTGAACTTATGATTTCAAACACTCTCTCCTCCAAAAAAATCTTGTGTTTAGAATTACTTCTTAATCAGGTGCGTTGTCGCTTTCTTCGTTCTTACATCTCCTGCCGGACCAGTTCTGCGATGTTACTTATATCCTTTTGTAATATTGTCCTGTATTGTATGTTTTTCTTATGCAAATGGAATGAAAAGTCCATACTTCATTTTCTGCCCATGTGAATCAAGACCAGTGCGCCTTGGAACGCGTGTTGGAAGCCCTCCATGCATAAAACTAGAGCAAGTATCTGTAGGTCTAAACTAGCTGTTCAACCCTTCTTGTAACCACTCTCTGTCCTCACAAATCATCTCTTCCTGGACTAATGAACATGCTGTTCTGGTTCTTGATGCTAAATACTACAGGTCTTGCCGTCACAATATCCAATAGCGATTCCCTAGAAGAGATAAATGAACAAGATGAACAAAGATGGAAGTGTATGTGACTGTAGAAAAGGTTTTAGATCTACTGTTGTACTGCGAGAGAAGACAAATAGGAAAGGCCAGGGGATCTCAGTTCGAGCAAAACCGACATCAATGTCATCGACATCAAAATCGTTAGGATCTGGGAAGGTAGCGTCCTTTTTATAGTTTTTGAAGTAAAAAGCAAATGGAATGTTTCATTCCGAAAGCGAAGAAAGGGAAAGTGTGATGTCACGATAGTTGTTCCAATGAAGAAAAAATTACTCATGTGGTCGTCTTAGTGAAAACGTCAAGGACCATAGATGAGAATGATGCCCTTTCCCAACATCAAGATGTCAGTTTCAAAGATTTAATTCGCTCTACCAAAACCTTATTATTTGATGCTGGATCCTAAGCTTAAGGATCCAAGGAATTTCAACAGAGCTTTGAGCAGAGATTTCTGAGATTCTAGCGCCTCTAGTTTCAACACTATACACATTACAGGTCTCGTATTTTAGGAAACAGCTAGGGTTGCTTTTAGATATCTGAAGGCAAACTGTACTATTTCTAAAATATTTTATTTCTGACATCATCAATTCTCCTCCGCATAGCAGTTCCTATGACTCCATATTAAACAGACCATCAACAGGAAGTTAGTTGTCTTGCACGCGAGAGGTTTTATCAAGACTCACCATTGAATCTGTTAAAACAATACAATCTATTGTCTCAATCAGGGAATCGATTATGCATTTCTTCGGCTATCTATTTCTTTTACTAACTCTGGATAAAATTAGGCACAAGTGTGACGTTAATTCCCCTCTTTATTTAGTGTTACTCTTCGTTGTGTCACTGTTTGATTCTGTTCTTGATATTTGTCTGGTCATGTCGATCTCATGTGCTGATCATGTACAATGTTGCTTTTGTATGTTGCTCTGTCACGTGTGTCTGCTTTACGTTTCTGTTTCTCTAGATTGACTTGCCTTCGTCGTCTTTCTTTTTGTGTTTTTGTCTCTCTTTGATTGGCTGATTTGTATCTATTTTACATGGTAAACTAAAGTAGTTGTAAGACGCTTGTAGATCTGATGGTGCTTGTACTTCAGGGAGTTTGGTTTTTGTTGTTTGTAGAATTAATTTTGGTTTTGAGTAATAGATTGTGGATGCCTGAAGGCTGTTGGAATTTTTCGAGTCTTTATTTCATTCCGGATCCTAAGAACACGTTTTAACCAAGCTCTACCATTACACAAGATAGCCATTAGAATTACACTACGTGCAAGATATACTTTCTAGAGGTCTACGGCCTAGGAAATCTCATTCGATCTTATTCATTGGGGTTACGATCTACTGTATAGTTGGTGTCACTTTGATGTGTATAGGGAAGCACTTTCTTGAAAACCCAGACTGTGCCAAAATGTATACGGACGATCGCTTCCGTATAATTGGGAAAGCTAGATCTGCTTTTCACTTGGCCGTTCTAGAATGCATTCACATTAAAGCAAGAAAGCCGCTAGGTTTGTAGACAAAAAGAATTTGTCTTCTTATTGGGCCTTTTCGGTTAACCATTCAGCTTTACGGACACTTATTGGTCAAAACAACACCAATCTGGTAGTCAGGATTCTGGCAAATAATTTCGTTGATTCCCTTTTCGGTTATTTTCTGACGAATTGTACTCTGAGGAGAGTCAGACATAAAAAGCTTTTAAGTACAAAATGAATTCGCTATTTCGTGCAGTTTTATTATTCTATACCATCAACAAACTTTTAGTATATGGCTGCATAGGTAGTGATGATCGTAGATGACGATCAAGATGATGACGTAGCAGATGATGCGTTTCTTAACGATAAGAGGAAGCAAGTTAAAAACGTAAATAAAGTTGGATATTGAAAACTTGGCATTGATTTTATAGGATTTTATTGTTTACGACACAAACATAGTAACCCACAGAATTCGGAAGCTAAAAGTCCCTCCAGCACATGCACGAATCTTTCAGTCGAATCTGCTCTTGTCAAATATCAATACGAACAGTTCAGACATTAGATGCTGTACTGACTGCTAAATGAACCCTTAAAACATGGTGTTAAGTGTACTTCAACATAGCTGTTAGGGTTTTAAACTCGTAGTATCCTTAGCTGTTCTGCACTCTCTGTGAGCAGGTTTGCTCAAAGGCATGGCTACATCCTCAAACTTTGCTCACAGAAGAAAGATGGGATGACATGGGATGGGGAAGAAAAGATGAGGTCGTGTATCCCATTTCTTTCTTTCGAAGACGGTAATTGCAACACTGTCGCTGGTTATGCCGTCTTGTGAAGGAGGGCACTGTTTAATTAAACTTGTCAAAACCTATTAAGGGTCGTCTGTGTCTTAATTTCGTTTGGAAAGTCGAACGAAATAAGCATCATCGCGACTGCAAAAGTAAACTGGACCCTTAGTAGTAGATATCTTAAATCTTAAAGATGATGGAAGACATTCGTGGTCAAGTGACATTTCCATGAAATTATTCCATCTGTGATCAATTTGGATGATTTCTTTATAAGATAGACGTTGCCTAAGTTTTCCGAGTGTATAATGGGTGTGGTTGCAAAAAATGTTCTGCCCAATTCTCGTCATTTAAGTACTCATCCCAGTGCTTTGGGTCTATCTGTAGTGCATACAAGGAAGAGCTTAAAATGATTATGGTTTTATCCAGTACTTGTCTGAAGGCATAAACCGATTTACACCTGTATAGAGCTACGAGGTGTTACCCATAGCAAAGCGTTTGGTATTTCGGCAAAAATATAATACCACTTAGCATCTCCAATGAAAACGAGAAAGCTGCCCTAATGACCACGATCGGAAGCAAACAATATCTAGTAAAAGAGTAAATCGCTGGGCTTCCGGACAACCGGAGACACTTTCCGATTGACCATCAGCTGATCAGAACCCAAAAGTGTTACACAAGACCCTATGGTCCGAATGACTTCACTCCTAGCCTCTGATCAGACAGTTCTAGTTGAGTCGTTTTTGCTACATGTCCGGAGTGCTGCGAAGACAATGGTTGCTTTGCTAGTGCTCACTCCATAATCCACATCGGAATTGCCTACAATTAGTTTTCTTGCTTCGTGCGTAATTAAGGAAGTCAGAGAATGGATAACTATGATTTCTGTATTGCATTGTAAGCGTGAACTACCTGTTCTTAGACAAGTGGTTGACACACAGACTTGTTAACGCACATTATAAGACCTGTTATCAAGTCCAACAACCTTTCTTACACGCTTGTAAGAAGTGTCAAAACTTCTTTGTGTGGTCTACTATGGCATGTTAGTAATGAACAATGAGGAAAGTATATACCATGCCACAAAAGAGCGACAGTTTTAATGTTCCAGTCTAAACTGACTATGTGTCCTACTTCCAGCGGGCAGGACTACAACTTATGCGATTAATTTAATCAATAAAACAAAGATGTCAAGCAAAAAACCCTACATTTGTGATATTTATTCACTTGAATCAGTTAATATTCATGAAAATATAAAATATAGTAAAATATTAAGAACCTGACATTTAACCTTTTACAAATCAATGGTAAAAACATGGTACATTTTTAACCTTCCTAATGATTCTACTAAAAAACAACGCAGTGCGACAATAACATGCGTGATGTACATATAAGACCTTACTTATTCAAAAAATAGTCATCCTTAGTTCCAAAGCCGCCTGCAGCAAAATATAACTTATCATGATGATGCCAAATATATTCTCAGCAGTCATCGACGTTCTAACTATGATAAGAACGAAAATTTACACAAACTTTTTAACAATAAATATTACAACTAAAATGTCTGCATAGTTATTTCAAGTCAAAAGGACTCAAATTTATGGTAAAGTTATTTCTTGGTGGCTTTTGATTTATTTCCCATAGCTGATTGTAGTTTCTGCTCACTTTTTTGTGCTCTCTCTTCTTCTGGGATACTCTGATGATGCTTTAGTTGCTGCACTTTAGTATCTAGTTCTCGCTGGAAGACTTGCAACCTCTTCTGTTTTTCATTCTTTGCCACCATTACTTGAGCTAACTGTGTTCTGGAAGCTGAGATCTTTGACGTCGTCTCTTTTACAAGCCTTGCTAATCTTAGATAGTCATCGGAATCTCTAGCTGTACCACGGATAGTTTCTGTTTGTGCGGTCACCTCTGCTTCTAGACTCTTCATCGTACCATTCAGATCTCTTCCTTGTTTCGTGAGATTTATGAATTCACCGTTCAGGATGTCCATCTTCTCCTCTATCTCGTGTATCTGGGTCTAAATTAAAGGAAAACGGATTGCAAATGGTTGAATATTTGAATCAACCATGGTACCTTGTTATCGTATAAATTTTTTTTCGTGCAAATAAACAATGCAATCTTCTAAAGCATATACGAAATCATCTATTGTAAAAAATTGAAATTCTTTAATGATCGTTATAATACAGTGTTTTTCTGTTTTCGGTAACTCATTACTAGAGTGAAACAAAAGAGTTGAGAGTACACAACTGTTTGTTTGACTAGCGAAAAAAACAAGGAAACAATTTACATAAATTAAGGTCTCGAACTTTACAACAGTTGCTTCCATTAAACCCCACTATGCTCATGCTGTTTTCTCCTACGATTCTCCTGTAAATTTACCAACGTTAATTCAAAGTTGACGTCCTAAATTCTTTTAATGGCCCATTGCTAATCAAATGGTACAAAAAGTTCGGTTTTAAATTCGACGGCTTAACTGACGTTTTCGATAAATTTTTGTGTAGCTTTCAAATTCACCAACCGACGAAATAAAGCTGTGTCCTCTCCGTAGACTATTACGGTTGAATCTTATGAGTGGCCTAGTTCTTACAGGTACTTGCAGTATTACGTACGTCTACATAATGATGATGATGATAACATTTATAGTAATAATGATGATTTTTAAACTTCTTCAATATATTTCCCGGTATTTGCTTACATAGGAGGATACTCACAACAAACAGGCAAATCCGGTGCTAGTTATGAGACATGTAGCTAACATAAGTGTCTTACGTACAACAGCAACAACCATAACAAGAAAAACCTATAAACGGAGGAAAAATCAAAACAAAAAACAACCCCTCCCCAATAACAGCAACACGAAAAACAATACGAAACAAAAAACAAAACCCGACTCCTTGAAAAGTCATGAGGCTACCATACTACACAAGACTCATAATGCTGGAAAACGATAAAAACTAAAGAAGGATTAGTAACACTTCAAATGATGATTTAAATGGCTGAGAAGTTAATATATAAACCTTGATCTTGAATTGGTGAATTTCACTAAAAAAACAAACCGTCTTTTCTTGTCTTTAGACAATACCACCATTATTCAGAGACATCATCGAATGGTCCGTTGAATTTTGTATCCACAAAATATATATTTCTGGCGAAAAACATACAAATATGAAGTTTCCACGAAAATCAAGAGCGCAAATAAAAAATGGGGCTTCAGTATCAAGATGCTTGAGGTCACTTGATAAACCCACAACAATAAAATCTACTCACCTCCAAAAACGTTTGATAAAGGTCTTCTTGGTTGGTCTGAGGTGTTTTTGCCCTAGTTGCTGGTCTGCTTGTTAACAGAGATGTTGACGTTACCGACCGTGCTAATGCCATATTGCGGGACACATTGCGAGAAATATCGCGTGTCAATAAACGTCCTCTTGACGGAAGATACCGCGACATCGGCCGCTCTGGTTTATCATCTAGCCGCACCGAAAGTTCCTCGATGCGTTTGTCTACCTCAGTGTCAGTCCCTTGCAAGCGAGCTGACTTGATCTTATATTCCACATCTCCCAGAAACTTTTGAAGTTTGTTACTGACAATGAAATCAGTGTACATGGTCAACCTCTGGAACATCACCTCTTGGCTAAACTCTGCAGCCTCGTGTTCCTTTGGTCGTAGCAACCTCGTATCCAGGAGTTCATCTACTACATTCTGACGATCGGTTTCTGAGTGTGCATCACCAAACACCGATTCAAACAACATACGACCAGCCTGATCCAAATCCATTCCGTCCTCAGGGAATGAAAGCATTGTACGCGCCAGAGCCGACGACCGGCGATATCTTGCGAAGAATAAGTCATTACAAAGGACAGTAAGCGATTTATAGAATTCTTTGGTGAAATTGGGATCGGTGTCGTTCCTTAAGTCATCCACTTTAATATGTGACAATGTGTGCACTAATACCAGGGTAAACTCACCAACACACTCAAGGCGATCTCGTCGTAGATAGAGTATCCTATTATTTGCATCGAAGTAGAAGGAATTCCTGTAGGCGTTATTCACTAGATCGTCATTTGGAGGTAGCTTGTCCGCCAAAAGCAAGCTTATGGGAGTGTGGAAGCAGTGGACCACGAGAAGATCCGAAATAAAACATGCAAATTTGTAAACCAGGAACTCTCTGGCACTAACACCGTGGAGGTCCACAGGGATCAGCGAATCATCACTAGCAAATAGGGTGTCGTCTTTAAAGTCTATGTAACCTAAGTAACGAGAAAGAAAAGGAGACAGTTGCAAACGGTCGATGCAGCGGGATACAAATCACGAGAAAACGTACGACTTCCTATTGTGAGTTCAAAATCTAAGTTATATGGTCATTATTTTACAATTCGGATTGATCAATAATCATCTAGAATACCATTGGGGAACACAACTGACGCTTGACGATGGGGCATCGGTTGGTTATGACGTAAAATGGGTGTTTTGAAATACCAGGAAGGTTTGAAACAATTGTACAGAAACATCAACCTCCTCCAGCGGTTGCTTTTTCCAATAAAAACATTGCAAGAAAATATAATGGGTTATTCTGGTTATTGTTAAAATATATACTCCTATTCGATTCACAATTCCTTAAGAAGGTTCTATAGTCATGTAAGATACAAATGAATAAGCAAAATAACTCCTTTTAACGCCAGGATGCATGACAAAGTGAAAGCACCAAAGTGTAAAATTCTAAATACAAGCGTTGATTGTCATTCTGCTTTCATAATAAAAACATAATGTTACCTTGACTGGTACTTAGCTGCTTTTCATGACTAATTTAATGTCATGTAATACTTGAAAATTTAAAAAGACTAATTTAACATGTCAGCATGCCACACCTGACTTTGTATAATCGATGCCTTTGTAAGTTTTTCGAGATTTTGTAGGGAAATGAGTTTAGGTGACCTTCGCAATCTCGAAGATGGACTTCATTCGTCTTAACTATTGTCCTGCTTGACTTCTACTTTTGATACTGGCCGGCTTTCAAGTTCAATGCTTTGTAATGCAGGTCATCGCTAACAATTCTTTTATAACAGGCCACCTATGACATGTACCACTTTCAATACAATGTAGATAATATAAACTAACCTTGATCTTTCCCTTTTCCTTTCTTTGAGTTGCTGTCTCCTCCACTTACGGCTGTCTTAATATCAAGCAATTTCTGATAGAGTGGTGATGATGTTAAAAGCGATGCAAGTTGTCCTTCTGTCATAGGTGCTGCCATCGTATACGTTGCAGGCATTTCAGGAACAGGGGCTGGAGGCGGTACAGGTGCATCTGCCGTAGCTTTCACTAGGGTGTCAACATTAATGGTTTCTTTCAATACGATAGTCTCCTCTGCTTTAACACGCTCGGATTCTTCTTCTTGTTTCTCCAAGAAGTCTCTCTTCTTGTCTTCTGAGTTCTCTTGCAACTCCTTCATCTTTGCCTTCCTTCTTTCTTCTCGCTTCTTTTTCAGCTTTTCTTCTAACGCACTCTGCATTCTCATTCGATCTGCATCCATTTTGCTCATTAACTTAGCTAAATCCTTGCTGTGCTCTTTCAATAGTTCTTCCTGTTGCTCTCGGGTACCACCCTGCTGACTTAGTCGTTCGATCTCTTTCTTTGCCTTTAGTTTTTTCTCTTGAAGCAAAGCTTCTTTCCGTTGATTCAAAGCCAGGATAGCTTTCTCGTTCTTTTTCCTTTCTTGTTCCATCTCCTTATCGACCTGTGTCTCGTATTCAGTTAATTCAATATCCATTCGATCTCTCTCCTGTGTTTCGAATTCTAAAGAAATGGATTGAGTAAACAGAATAAAGATAATACATCTTCGGCGGCATGTGTAAGTAACTGATTGCAGGTTGAGACTTAAGAAAATCACAGGGAACAACGAAGATCCTCTTATTTCAAGTAACCGTCCAGTACCACAGTCACAACCTTAGGTACTAACGTTTAGCAAGACGTTTAGCAGGTAACATCTTCAAGAAGCAAGCAACGTTTATTGGCATTAAGTACAAGCTGCAGAAAAGCAAAACCGAGGTACATAAAAAGAAGACTGGCAAGAAACAAAGGAAGCAAAATAGAAAAACCTTAAAATTGAAAATGAAGAAATGAAGTAAAATAGTGTAGTCGTCCTTTAACATGAATTTATTTTAAGTGTGAAAAGAAACATAATTCATGATGCACCCTTTTTTAAGAAAGGAATCAGTTTTTGGCATCATCATCAAATAATACATGCTTTCCTCCTTGGGAATTTCATAAATGGTTCTGGTTCTTGTCTCCATTTGTAGAGATCGACACTGCTTGGAATCTCGGGCATAATGCAACAACGTATTCCCAATTACAAAAAACGGCTTGTAATATCGGAGTTCACTAGTTCTATTTCTCTACCGAGTACAATATTTCATGTAATTGGACTACTGTTGCAATTTGAATAAAAAAGGTAATGAAATAATACAGCTTAGAAGTATGCAAGTCTGCTGATGGTGCACAACACTAGCACAAATGCACTTTATATCAATCCGAGTTCTCATGAAAGTCAACGGTAGGAAGTGTCACTAACAAAGGAAAACTAGCTGTAACCTTAGAAAAGCTTTCCCCTTACCTTCCATTTCACGCTTTAACCTCTCTTCATTTTCCTTTCGCTGTTCTTCAAGATTCTGCCGCACTTCCGCAAGTTCCCTGGCAGCCATTTTTGCCTTATCAATTGCATCTTGATGCTCAGCGGCCTGATCTGGCGATAGTTCATTGAAGTAATCAGCAAACTCCTGTTGATAAAACAGTAGCAGATTGGTTGGTAATGAACATTTAACGCGCAGTGATCTATTCACATCATCATTTATTACAACTGCATCATACCGAATATACGTAAATCTGTAGATATTCTGTATGTGTTGCATCATTTGCTAATGAGGTTCAATGTTTTCACAATCACTTTAAACACGCAACCCCCTCTGTATCATCTGTTAAAGTCAAAGTCGACAAAAAGCAATCATTGCTTACAATATAACTTTGATGGTTCCAAAATGCTCACGTACACTACAGTACAAAGCAACGAAGTGTTGTACTTATTATTTTATATGAGTAGAGAAGTTTCAATAGAGAGAAACAACAATGCAATGGATAACGGAAACTAACTTAAAATATTTTAAAGGTGATGCATCGTTCAATATTATATTATAATTGGGGAGGGGTGGATATTTATGCAAACTCGGAAGATAATCAGATTATTGATCTAGGGTAGAACTCTAGCAGACCATTACATAGGCCCTTCGAAAATCTAAACATACTGTTAAACAGTTGCTATATTTTCTGTTTTAACATAAAAAACCCTAGACCACACACCTGATAGTGTTTCTCCTTGAGCTCAAGTTTTCCGCGGGCGTAATTTAATTCCCAGTCCGAAAGGGCAGCCCGTTCTTGGTGTCTTCTCTCCTCGGCTTGTCTCCTCTCCAATGAGCTAAGCTGCAGTTGTTGCTGATTCAGCAATTGTGCCTTCCGAGGTTGCAGTTCCTCTGGACTTAGATCTTCTCCTGCGAAAAAAAGTGATTGCATCTGTTTGAAAATTTTCACTGAAAAGCAATATCATATACGTTCCAATTTTTTTGCTGGACACTGTTTGTAATACTCCTTAAAGTCAAATTCGACAAAGAGGATCTTACATTATCTTTCAAGTCACTATCCAAGTTTATTACGCGTTGCTGTCTGAAGAGGACACTCGACTTATAGGTTAGTAAAATAACGACTGAACATTGACGTGCTTCATTCTCCCTTCTCCGTTGCGTTTTACCCTCTTATAAGAAGGAATTTTCCTAAATTCAAAGCCCGGAACATCGATGATGGCTCACTGATCTACAATACCTTCATGTGGCATGGAGTCATTTTATCTTGAAATACTCTCTTCACGCATTTTTACCGAGCTTCTGAACATGATAAGTGTTTACAGAGATAAATACACAAATACATAAATGCGCGAGTGAATCAACGACTGGCCAACATAAATAAACAATTAAAGAGGAAAATAAATAAGCCATAGACAATCAGGCATATACATGCAAAAAAAAAGAGGAAGATAAGTCTACCCAAGATCACCTGGGGTTAGTAAAATGCTGATGGCTCCGCATAACAGCTATACTCTTCATTCAAAATGACTTCAATACATCCCTCCTAACCTAAGATTACCAAACTTTCAAAGTTAAAATTTCTGAAAAATGGTCGTTATCAATGAATTTGATTAAATTTCATTCAGTCATTGGTGTATTGAGGATTGACAGCGTGGTTAAGAGCCATGAAGACTTGTCACATTGAATCAGCTTCAGACACACATAACAATGGTCAGCACGTTTGACAACAGTACAAACATTCTTTTCACAAATTTTTAAAAAGTTACTTTGCGAAAAAATGGCTACTTATGGTGCATAGGTGGCTCTGCGGTCTTCCGAGTGAGTACACTGATTTCTCTTACCTTCAAGTTCTCTTAACTCTGATTCATGCTTAGCCTTCAAACTGTCCTTTTCCTGAGTGTGTTTCTCTTCTATTTTGGCCATGTTTTCGCCGATTTCTACTCGTCTTTGCTCGGCAAAGGTTCTTTCTAATTCACTCAATTCTCGTGAATGCCTTTGGTCAAGGATCTGAGGGATGAAAACAAAATAAATCACTTGCAAAATGTGAAAAAGAGCCCCACCCTCCGTTACGGGCTGCTACGATACGGTGAAACGATACAAAACACACAAACTCGCACACTCACATTTTATATTATTTTATGTTATTTTATAAATAAGGAATAAAATAAAACGAACCGAGAGTGAGGAAAATTCTGTATGCCTGTTTTAGAATTGAGGCATAAGATATATATAAAAGTAACAATGGGTGACACCAAGTGGATCAGCACATGAGGATAAAGCAACGTGAACGCTGTTGAGAGAAGTAAAAATGACATGCCATTTTAATTTAAAATGTACACGTGCTAGGTATCAAAAAGAATTTTAAGAGAGAAGTTTCTTATTAGAGCACTCCCCCCCTAGAGTCATGTAATGAGAAAATAATGCACCACGAGTTAATCACCAAGACTGAGTGGACGATTCTGCTCTTTGAGCCATTTGAGAAAATTTAGATGAGAAAAGTGGGGCAGGAGTCAATAAGAGCGAGGTTTCAATAGGGAGGGGTACCTAAATACAGACCCATTAATATCATATTATAAATATGTTAATCGAGCAAACGTGAACCTTTTACCTACCTATAAAAACATTTACTTTCTTAAATTAACTTGCCTATCCTTGTATACAATAAAACAAGAGATATGACAATTGCTTGAGAGAGCTTCTCTATTTTCGTTTCTTTAAGCTGCTTTGATAGCCGATAAGTTTACAAATGATCTATTATGCCAGTAAAGGGACCCAAAAAGAAGGGTAGAAGGGCCATTATAGACCCTTAGGTGTGTGCATAAAAGGAAAACTGCCTTTTGAAGACATAAAAAGAAAAGGGGAGAGCTTTTAGAACATTTTGAGTTTCTGAATGGCAGCAAGTATTTTTAGCCTCTTGGCTATTCCCATTTAATATCAGCTGCACCTTCTATTTCTGTGTAGGTCACAGGGTGCGTAGAGCGTTGGTAAAACAGTGATTCTAGCATCCGGGTGCATAAACAAGTCTCTGTAGCATGTGACGATTTATCGATCATTAAAAACACATCAGTGGCGTAATTACCAGGACAATTGGGGTGAGGTGGGGGTAGGGTTACTGCAAAAATTTCTAGTACATGTATTTATACTTGAACAGAAACAATCAAGAAAACAAAGAAAGTCAATATCGTTGTGGGTGGGGATGTCTCCCGGTGAATACAGTTATCCACACGATAAAATAAAACTGCCTAATGTTTGAGTTGTGTAGGACATCCAAAAACAATAACTGCGAGGACAAAAGCGTAGGACTAAAATTGCTGAGTAAAATTACCTTTCGGATTACAAATTCACTTGACTCAGAACCATTTTCTTTAATAGCTTCAAGAATTGCCTCCTTTTCTGCATCTTTCACCTACGATAGTCAAATGAGTAATATGAATGCTCAAATGCAATCCATAATATTTGAAAAGAGATATGATAAATTAAAAGACATGCCGAAAACCAATTCTGTATTGGAAGGATTGGAAACCAGTATCTTACCGCTCTGCTTCTGGTTTCCATCAGTTCCTTCTTCTGTTCTAACATTTCTTTCGCTACCTCCGTTTCATGTTTGCGCTTTAGGGCTTCTTCTCTTTGCTTTTTTCTAGCAGCCAGCCTCTGTTTCAGATTTTCATGCTGCCGTGATTTATCCACATCCAATTTCTCCATTAGGTCCTCTAACTCTTGCTGATGATTTGCAAGAAGCTGAAAATAAAATACAAGAATCCAAATGAAACGATAGCACACGTTTGAAGGTCATCACAGTTACTCAAGAAAATTCTTTCTTTACTTATTTCCCCGTGTTCAAGGCGGAAGCCATTACTAATAACGGGGATACTTTTACCTTTCAGATGACAAACCATTCATGCTATTAATGCGTGCAATCCCCTCTCAGTCCTATCTCTCGAAACATAGTTTCCCACTTCACGAGAGCAGATGACAGTGCACTGATCCTCAGGGATCCTAGCAGGCAAGCTTAGGGTCGATTTTAACTCACGACCCTTTCATCGTGAGTCTGACATTCTACCACTATGCCACTACTGTCTTAATTCCACCCGTAACGGGAATTCAAACAAATTTCAAATTTGAAAATTCGAACATAGTCTTTACTTTTTATTTGTGTATCAAGTGAAAGAAGGAGAAAATGGAAATTCAACTCAGAGGTTTGTCTTTAAACAAGCACATCTAAAATACATTTACATGGAAAACCTAGCTAAACAGGGGCAGAGCTGACACAATCAATCGATAATATTGACAACACAAGTCAAACAAAATATCTGATGAAGTTATGTAAAGACAATCTTACAATTTGCGATTGTTCTGCTGATAAATCGCTTCTTGCTGAAAGTTCTGCCGCTTGACGATGCTTGGCTTCACTGAGAATACGGTCCCGTTGGGACTCAAAATCTCTCAACTTCCGATCCTCTTCTTCTCTGGCTTCGCGTTCAAGTTTAGCAAGCAATGCTTGAGTCTCCTCATCGTGCCTCTCTTTCAGATCCTCTAAGACTCGACCTTGTTCTCTTTTGAGTGCCTGAGGAGAAAACAGAATGAGATACGATTATAGAGGCAGTGACGCTTGCAATACAGGTATCATAAGTTTCCATGAAGGTGATGTAAGAAGGCAAGACAAGGAAAGGTAAAAATCCGTAGTGTTACATTTATAAAGTGAAAGCTGAAGCTTAACGCACAAGAAAAGTATTATATTTGTTACGCCAACCAACTAATTTCACTTCTCTCTACAGGACTATTCGTCATCGATGAAAAAATAAAAATTTAAGGCCCCTTTCCACGTTAGTCAGATTTTGTGGGAATCCGACAGTCCACTCTCACCGTCCAAGCAGCATGTATGAAATAACATCCAGGGAAAAGAAAATGCGAAACTCAAAATGCTGCAACCATTCATATTCAAACGTGAAAGAACATAACATCTCATTAATTAAAATGATTTGGCAATCATCGCTCTCATCGCCTTCAATAAAATCTACTTCTTAAAGTGGCTACAATAGAACTTCTTTAATATTATCCACTGGTGCCAACATCGTTGGTTTCCTCTTACATTCCATAACCGAGGGCTGGTTCCTAGCTTGTACATATCTGTTTCTCATTGCCTATTTATAGAGATCATTTTTGATCAGTTGATGTTCAAATGTCATTTACGTCTTAACTAGGCAGTACATCGTGAATTTCTGAATAATTAGGGAAATATTTCTGTTACCACGAATGCCCGCATTCAAATATCCCCTTATTTCTGGGTTTGTCTTTTCCCCAAAGTCGCCCCTTTAATGGCCCTTTCAAAAAGACGGTCACTAATCAATCTGTTAAAATCACTGTAACAACAGTTTAATTATTATCAAGATGGACATTATCCTTACCTGTTCCTCTACAGAATTATCAGCGGGTCGTACTTCTGGAATCACGATGTGTCCTGCGTCAGACGTACTTGATGAGACTGCAAGTTGGCTTTGTTCCTCAAGTATCCTCTGTGCAGCATCTTCTTGAGCTCTCCGCTTAACATCTTGTTCCCGACGATTCTTACGAGCTTCTAGTTTGGCCTAAAAATATAGCGACATCCATCAGCACAGGATGAAGAGTCCTTCTTAAAGCCTAAGAACATTACTTGTAACAATTCTTTAATAATAAGAATGCTTGCAGTTTGCCAAGGACTAGTAGAGAAACAGCTTGGCAATTCATGGAGTCAGGGAGACACGGATTAACAAATTGTAATAGTACGTGCGCTGAGTGGTGATCGTTGGTTGACAGCTACGTCTTTACAAAAAAAAAATGACAGAAGGGACACAAAATATCATGGATGTATGGCAAGTTTATCAAAACAGATTTCGACTTTTAGGCTCCTTTTCACTCACTGATTTTGTCATTGCAATTACACCTAGAAGTGAATCCCCTTTCACCATATTACAGATTGACTCATAATAATATTTTTACAGTGATGGTAACGTATTTGAATAGCATACACATACCACACCAAGAGTATAAAAAAACCTACATACTTTTCTTACTAAGGAATCATCAGTTCGCAACAAAAGCTAACTATCTAATTATTATTGTCAAGAAGAGAGTATATAAAATGATACGTTCAGAAAGATACCAGGGAAGTAGGAATATTTCACCAATAGGGATTAGAACCCGCGGCTTACGTATTCGAGCTTAGCTGAGTGGCCCACGATGATAACAAATTCTTCTTATCGCTACACAAGCTCCGAATACCCAACGGTGGGACATAGACATCGAACTCTACGCAGTATTTGCGGCCAGCCTCTATGCGACATGCTACTTGACCATTCAAGGGACTGCAACCGAATGAAATCCTATCTTCTCTATAATACTCTGCAACTTTCTTTGAGTTTTGATATGAACCCAGTTATCAAACAACATATAAACGCACCTTTACATCCTCCAAGCTTTTTAATCTCTTTTGCTCCATATTTTTGACAAGTACGTCATGATCTTTTCTTAGCTGATCAATGATCTGCTGACACACAACTTTGTCAACTCCGCGCCTTTCCTCAAGCTATTGGCAACAACAAGGTAGCAGAAAATTAAACAGTAACTGATATTAAAGTATTGACACGAACTTGATATCCATTATACTATAATTTGTTAAACTTTATCAGGAAACTAAATAACCATACCGTTCGTGAAGAGACAGGAGAATTAAACGATTGGCAAATATAGCATTTCAAGGGAGCGAAATAAAACTTTCGTTTTTTGATTTATCCGCGTTCATGAGAAGCCACAAATCTTTAAAAGCAATAAATATAAGTTTAAAAAAGCAAGGAAGAGTAGAAACGATGAAGCCATAACTGAATACACAGCCTCATCTGCATGTCAAAACACGATTACATAACAAAGAACACATGGATATGTAGTATATCAACACAAAATTTTACGATTTGGTTAATTTAACATTGTATCAGCTAAAAATGAGTAGCACAGTGAGTGAAGAAATAAATCTTACCTCCTTCATCATATCTCGTCGCAGCTGTCTTACAGCCTCCTTGTGTTCATCAGCAGATTTTTTGCTGATCTCGGCGGCAATTTCTGCTTCTTGCGCTTCGAATTCCGCTTCTAACGCTTGGCGCTCGGTGTTGTGCTTCTTCTCTAGTTCAATTAAGTTTTGCCCATCGCGTATCGCCTTCAGGAGAAAATAGTAACAAAATACAAGCATCAATACGAACAAAACCAGGAAAAATTTGTTTCGCTGTTGTCCAGGAATTCCAGAGGATAACAACGCCATTACATTAAAAAATGAGAGATCCGTTATTTTAACCCGTGCACAAAACTCCCAGACAATGTTGTGTATAGCCAATGAACGACTCCAATAAAATACGCATTAATCTTGAATCATCATGTCAATAATCGAAGTGCAAGTAAATTTAAAAAGTTAGAAATTTGCATCCCTAAAATGCAAATGCCACATGATACAAAATCGATGGCATTAAAGGCCGAAGTGTGGGGCTGTTTATAAGACTAGATGTCTCTGGAAGCAGTGAGGATAACGGAACTATTCTTGGCGGGCACACTTCCCCTTTTTGTTAGAAATCGTAATAATTTGTAATAGATTAGGTTTGCGGGCACATATCATTAAGCGTGAAACATCTCATAAACATCGAATAACTTCTGCAAAAATGTAAGTCCTACCAGAATCACCGGGAAAATATGAAGTACTCCGAAACCAAAACGGTCTGATACACATACATTTACAGAAAAATTGATAAACATAAACTAAGAAGACAGCGAAAGTGAAACTATTCGGAGGGTTCCTCCCCGTGTACCCCCATGTGGTTACGCCTGTGCAACGGCTAACAGATTATTATAAGGATAATATTAAAAGGCTACATGTCGTATTACCTGAGCTTTCTCTACTTCTTGCTTGTCTAATAAGTTCTTCAGTTTTTCCCTCTTGCGGTCAGCAAGTCTTCGCTTCATCAAGGACGTCTGCATGGATCGCCTGCTTTGCGTATCTTTGTCTAGCTGTTCCTCCTGTCGCAGTACGTCCTTCTTAATCTCAAGAGCATCCTCTGTTGACAGGTATCCTTGTTCAGCAAGGGAATCCTAAACGAAAGTTGGGTTTTGACAATGAAAAACATGGCGCACTTATTTTCCAAATGTTTATCACACACACAACTGACTTAAAAGCATCATCATATCAATTTGCTAAATGCTAGTAGCTCATGCAAACTTCCTGAAAGGAGCTAAAACCTGGCACTTACACGAATCGATAACATCCTAGTATTTGAAGAGGTATTTCTACTTATCAACTTTGATATCAATGCAGTTCTTGAAAAGCAGTACGCATAATGTAGAACGAATGTTTCAAGTTTAAAGGAATCCTCCTGATGGTTATCTTGATGATTGCATGCAGCAGTATAAAAAGGAACAAAAACTGCACAGAAATGAGGACGTTTCCGATCAACGGGGCCAAACTATAAATTTTGATGAAGAAACAGTGTAATAACAAATTTCACTTGTTAATAGAATAGCGTTGATAAGGCGAACTTACTACTGCATCTGCTAATCCATTTCCCATTGACTGACCATATTCACGCGCATCATCATCTGCAAGCCTTCTTTCTGCTTTGGCTAATTCAATACCTTCCTCAGCATTGACAAGTTGGAAATTGGCATGTGTTGCGCTTAGAGGTACACCTGCGTCACCAATACTTGTAAGCTCCCCAAGATTACGATTATTCTCTGTTGCCTGTAAAGGTAGCGGGGAAAATGAAATCGAATGAAGAGTAAACGGAAGTTCAAAATACCCTGCAGTTATCCAAAATTAAAAGTGACTAGTGATGATGACTTTGAGTCCAAGGTATTTAATGCGCTTGTTACTTCCTTGTGAGCTTTTAGCACGTTTTAATTATTTTAAACTTAAAATAGTAACCCTGGTCATAGTAATTGTTACTATGACCAAAGTAACAACTTCTTTGTTGTCTTAAAATATACGACGGCACGTCTCTTCGAAAGCCCGTGTAATTTACACACATATGAAATGCAATGAGTTAACAACCTGACAACTAGTGATTCCTCTTACGAAAGTAACTAACTCAGATTGCTAAGCTTACACAAAGTTACTTTACATGAAGTTGTCATTAATGGCTGTTTACGCCATCAATTACAAAGGCACTGGAGTCTGAAAAATAAATGGGTGCTTCAATTCATCAAGAGTACTTTTAAACTTCACTGGAAAGTCTTAAGGTTATACAAATCTGAACTATTGAATAAATGAGCTACAAACCATTTCTTCATGCTTCTGACGTAGAGCACCTTCTTTGTCCGCTCTTCTTTTACGAAGCTTCTCTAACAATTGCCGTTGTTGTCTTTCCTTTTCATTTTCGAGTTTATCTTGCAGTTCCGCTAGCTCCCTTGCATGGTTATCGATGATCTTCTTTGTTTCTTCCTCTGAGGTTACTCCGGCAAGTTGATCCGCCAGTTTTTCTCCCATGGCAGTTGTCATGTTCCTCCGCTGTAGCTCCTTTGTTTGGCAAAAAATGACAAGATAGCATGATTAAAACATGGCTAGTTAATTCAAAGTACATATCTGTGTTTACAACCTGGGGATGTAAACGACTCTCTACATTACAGACCCAGTCGGTTAACATCAGGTTCCCGTGAGTAAGGCACTTCACATTTTAGTAAAGCACGGTTTTCATCTGTACATGCGCACAAGGTTTGTCTGACTTCAAAATCATAATATAAAGCACACCATGTTAAATAGTATATTCGCTCCACAAATTCCGAATGTACTCGTTTAATGTATTTGCGATACGTTATCTTCATCTGAATTCTCAGGCATAAGTAATGACACATAAACATCTTATTTGAAAATAGAGTCAATCTACCACTATGAAGGTGAGATAAAAGTATACCGTTGATATTTGCTAGTTTTTGATAAAAATCCTTCCCATTATAACACAGTAGCATACTCCAGCATAGAGAGAGTGGCATGAAGGGCTCGAGTTTGCTACCATTAGAAAACGAAAGAGATGTCTGTGTGGCTCTTTGTGTCTACTAACGACCGCTGAAAGGTACGGCTACTTGTCTATATCCGCTAGTGCACTATCATAAACTAGAGATGGATAGGCCGAATCGCATGACATTATGACCAAGCCTACTATTCTCACCTGCGTTCGAACAAATTCTTGCAATTCTTTTTCTTCCTCTTTCCTTAAATCATCATCAAGCTGCATCCTCTCCGCGTTCATCAGTCGAAGCAGGTTACCAAATTCTCCAGTGCTGAACTGCACTGGTTGTCCTAGGGGCATAGTTGTGGGCTTCCCATCTCTGTCAACAGCAGTTTCACGAGTTAGAGTTATTTCTTCCCCGAGATTTCGTCTCATAGATGTGACATCAAAGGCCACTGCATTGGCTGGCATTGCTGCAAGCAACAGAGAAATGTATGTTGTGTCATGAATAAAGGAAGATGTGATGCAAAGACAAAGGTTATCTGATTTACCTACAGTGAAAGATACCTGACAAAAAATGGCTATGTTTGCAGATTTCTCAAAGATCGTGTGTAATTGGGAAGCACATTATTTTTATTGCAAAGTTTGTTGAACTTGATGTAAAGTTTTGCTTTCAATAATTGGATCGCGACTCTCTCCAAATTCCTGAATGTAGATTTTCCATCGCGCAAACGGCGAAGTACAACAAAAGAATACCATTTGGTTATATGATATACTATATTCTCGCACGACGTTTCTGCATTCGCTGTTTCCATTCTCAAATGAAGAAAATCGGTGTACAGATCAGTTATAAAAGAAGACTCTAAGGTTGTAAATATTCACAAATGAATTTATATTCATGCAAATGTTAAACAATATACTAAATACTTACCTGATTATGTATTAAAATGAAAAGGTTACTTAAAATTTTCCCCAGAATTTGCGATTTAAGAGTAATCTTACACCCATAGCTCTACTTGAGCTGACAGGCAATTAAAATCTTACAATCCCCAAAGAAGAGACAGCGGTGATAGGTTAATACATGTGTAAAACTCTTAGGCAGAACTAAATTTATTACCGATTTACAAATAAATCAGCATACTTTCTCAAAAAAGACGTTTTTTGTTATTAAAATCATTTAGAGTCGATATATAAGAACTATACATTACCTCCTGCGCCACCTACACCCACAAGACCGGGTTGCCATCCTGAATCAAATTTCTCAAGAAGTCGTTGAACAGTAACAAGTAAATCTTTCTCACGAGTGGCATCTCCACCAGTCAATGCAAAATATTTAACTTGCTCTTTGACAGTGGCTTGCTGGATTTCTTGAAGAACAACGAGAAACTAAATTAACCAGGGTGAAAATGCGAATAACGTACTTTTTAACTGCGCAATAGTAGTGGACGTACAGGTCGGAGGTAAACAGTTGTTTACTAAGACCAGTTGCATAGTTAAGAAGGTTGGGTAGTAAGTGATTTAAACAGGTTTCCATCGTATCACTGTAACTAAGCGATAATGCGACTATACCGAAATAATACTTGTACATTCCCTGATACCCAAAAAGTGGCAAAGACGCCAAATAACTAACGGTGTTGCAGTTTTCAAATAAATACCTTCTCTCTGCACTCCAGTTTCAGATTGTATCTTGGCTGCTCTTTCGGTGGCTCTAGCTAATGAAGAGACATCCAAGCTCTGAAGCATTTGTTTCAAACCTTCTGTCTGTTGACAAATTCGATCGTAAAAGCCACGCAGATCAGATTGATGGCGAGCCAGCTGAGATGAAAAGTGTAAAGTTTGGTCTTCCAGCTTATCGTACAAAGTACGTACATTAAAGTTCTCCAATAATCCCTTAGTAGAACTCTGCGTCATTGTATAAGGTTCGATACCAGAAGCCATTCCCTCGGGGTCACTTCGAACTCCAAGCATATTAGGGTTGTCATCGATCCCTGGAATAGGCACTACAGGAATTGGTGCACCTAAACTCTTGTATTTGGGTCTTAATGCTTGGATTGGATAGATACCTTCGAAGAAATAAAATTGGGTGAAAATAAGGTGGAAAACTATTCAAACTCATTTACTCAAAGTAACTGAAATGTTTTGCAAATCGCTTTCTGACTACAAAAATGGATGAGATGAACAAGGCACATGGTTTGAGAAGCACTTTGAATATATTGATGCTTTTTGTCAAAGTCTCCGTTGTGGTAAATGAGTTATCGTACACATCTTGAGGGTAATGCAATAATAAACTTTTACAGGAGTTCGGCCTCGTTTACTTCACTGACATAAATCAAAGTAATCCGCACGAGTATAAATGTACAATAAAAGGTATGAGGGTAATGCCATAATAAACTTTTACAGGAGTTCGGCCTCGCTTACTTCACTGACATAAATCAAAGTAATCCGCACGAGTATAAATGTACAATAAAAGGTATGAGGTAATAAATTTAAACGATTACAGACTGTACCAATAAAGTAAATGCAAACGGAAAAGCAAATCATGATTGTAAATCAAAAGCTTGAATGTGGAATCAAAAACATTTCAAAGTTCAATTCAAGGAAAACAGTTCGAGACCACGTCCAAATCACCTTTTTTTGCCTTCCCTACGAATTTTATTTCCTAATAAGAAAGGGACGTTCAACCGGTGCTTTAGTCATACAGATTGTTAGTATGTTAACCTCCAACGTTACGGTAAGTAACGATGGAATAATTTACGTCATATTCATATTCTATTGACTACAAGGTGGGGTTTCATATTACGAGCCAACAATGAGGTAAACGCACCAGGCAGCACGAGGTGAACGTTTAATTCAGTCGTGTGAATAGTTTGGGGTTATTGAACATAAAAATAAGCGGGTTATTTTTACATTTGTGAGTTATCAACCAGCATTAATAGGAGACGTTCTAGAAAATCAATCAATCAAAAATTAATATGGAAATATCTTTCAATTTATGGCTCTATACAACTATAATCTCCGGGGAATCCAAAGCATATTATACTACGTATCTTCGACGTCAGAGTCATACATATAAGGAAAGCAATCTGAAGACAGAGAGTTCCAGATTTTGGCAGCCTTAGGGAAGAAACTGTCAGCATAGAAATTTCTGTTTGTTTTCGGAATACAAACAAAAAAATTATGCAGAGATTCAGCATACCGAGTAGACCTTGACCTGATGCGGGGACAAGGAGCCAACTCAGCCAACTCAAACAAACACTTACAATAGTAGTACCTGTAGAAAAGACTGCAATTGAACAAGAATTTGATGTTGAGGGTATTTATCGGAAATTCTTTGCTGTAGAATAATTATCTTTTATTATACGTTTATTTATTATACGGAAAACTATCGTTCCAGTGAAGTTATTGATGTAAAAAAGGCAAACAGCTATAAATGTAAAGAAAATAACATAGACAAAATTTACCTATTGCTCTCGGTCTCCACAAAATTGCAAATATTATCATGAGAATAGCAAATATGAACATTGCAGCAATCACACCCCATATCACTTCCCAATTAGGAGCCTTGTTTCGCACCTATAAAACAAAAAACTCATAATGAATTAAACTTGAAAAGAAAGTAGAGAACTAGAAAATTAAGTCACCACCGTGGTTCTCTCTTCTTAACAAACACAATGAACTAACCAATCAATCCATATTGTAGCTAGCTAGAAAATCAAGCAAGCAACAAACAATCCTGTTAATTGATGTCACAATATAGTCAATTACATGTAATTTAGCAGATCAAATATTAGTTATCAATGGTAATTTAAAAATAAGGATTTGACGGTAAACATAATTCTCGTGTAATTACTTTATGTACTTTTCTAATTCGTTGTACACTGCACGTGTTAACAGCATTGCAATGCAAATACTTCCTAATTTCAGTTTTAACTTAAGTTATGTACGTGGACATTTCCTTACACATAGGTTGCAATGTGGAGGGAAAGTTTGGCGTCACGATTTTACATATGTTTCAATTATGGCAAAAATACTCAATGTTCATGTTGCCCTATCAGTAAAAACCTAAAAGGCCATAAATGCGAGTGATGCCCTTTCCCAACACCGAGACATAAGCTTTCAAAGTTTTAAATCTCTCTAACAAAACCTTCTGATTTGATGCTGGATGGTAACTTGAAAAACCAAGGAATATCAACAGAGTTTTGAGCGGAGATTCTTGAGATTCAAACGCCTCTAGTTTAAACACTACAGGTCTGGAATTTTGAGAAACAGCCTATTCCAGGGTTGCCTTTAAATATCTGAAGTAAAGTCGTACTATTTCCAAAACTTTTGATTTGTGACGTCATCACTTTCCTTCCGCATGTCCTCTGGATCAAATGTGCGCCATTGTGACATCACCTCGATTGCACAAACGGCATTATTAAGAAGAAATACCGTAAACAAAAGGAATTACTCCTATTTCGTAGAAAGGATGTAACAAACCTCACGTGTTCTAATCGTTGATAATTACCAAGTACGCAGTGTGAGTTCTTTTGCAGTAGCTCACATTCAAATATGAAACTTGGGTACAAGATAGTCTATTAGTAACTTCGATGACTATTAAATGAGGATTGAAAGTAATTATCTATATCCATTTAATATAAAAAAGGATATTATTGAACTGGGTGCTACATCCTCAACACTACAATGACTACAGAGTACCTGTGCGATGTGAGCGCTGTTGCCAGTACACGGCTAAACACCTACCGTCTGCAGGAAAGATATGATGAGGATGATCTACAGGCAAAAACTCTCACCTCATGCTTCTTGACTTCTAAGATCGTAAGTCGTTCCGGAGTGGCCGCATCCATTTGTAAACCATTGGGGCAACTTGCACCTACTTTCGGTACAGATATAATAAGTTCACTTTCAGTCTTGACGTTATCCACAAATACATAGACTCCAGCTTCAGAAAATGCGATGACAAAGGTAGAAACGGTAATATTTGTGTTCCGAATGGTTGTATCCAGCAAGCGGAATGGTCCATAGTCGAAGTTGGGATTTGTATTAAACAAGTGATTCTTCTGGTATCGGGGATAGTGGCTTAAAGATCTGTTCCTCTCATTGAGGGTTAACTTGAACACTACGGCTTCATTAATTTTAACACAGATTATTGGGGCTTTGATTTTAGGAGGCTCGTTCACAGCCACGACAGCCCTTCTCTTTCTACTTTGACCTGAAATGCTGGGATTTGGCGTGGTTAATGCCGCTACTTGGTTGCTATTAGTAGGATATATTCCTTCCACACCTTGAAATAGATGGGAAAAAAAATACATACAACGAAATGAACGAGAGCGATCATACTGGGTCCACATAAACTTGAAGTTCAACATCTATAAACGAAATCAACCTTGACGCTGAATAATTCTGCGTTGACTGTGTGGCAAACTGAGAGTTCTCCTACTCCAGCTGAAGTGTATGCAAGTACTACCTCTCAATGAAAGAGCAATAAGTAATAACAATAATGTGGGCAAACAATGCTTGGTGGCCCTGAAAACACAACGTATGAAACAGAAGCAATGCAGCCTGTCATCAGTGTGCCTTGATAAGTAGCTTTCCCAGCCAACGATAGCAAGGTTGGGAAAAATTCTCAAGTGTGAAATTGCGGCCGCCACAAAAAGAACCCTTGAATTTGAAAATCAAGACCTGCTCTCTTCCTGCTTTAGTTAGTATGTTAACCAGTTACTGGTGTACGTTATGCTACGTGTTAATCTCATAAGTGACTTGGAAAACTACAGGCGTTACACCAATGAGCACATTTTACCACCAGCAATGATACCATGGGTATAAATAGTGGTATAAAGCATGATATTGGTTATCATGAAAGTGTAGATCAATACGCCTGTGTGTCATTAGCTTCACTCATAGCTGATCAAGCTATGCAGCGACTGATTTCCATGGCTATGGACAATTCAATCTGAAACTCGTCATCAGGTGATACACTAGGTTGTTTCATACTGTAGGAAGATGCACTTCCTTCTAATGCAACTTTGCAATACCAAAAATATTTAAACATGCGCAGCAGATTGCTAATCCTAGAAAATATGTACAAAGAATCGAATTAAAGAATTTACTTTTGTTGTAAAAATACGGTTACACAATTTCAAAACGCGATTATTTACAAAAGCAGCATGTAGGCGCAAATTATTACTGATGAACTCGACTTCTATTTCAATGGAACTAGAAGTTTCAAAGTTACCTTATCGATTAGCTCTCCACCGCTTTCATCATTTGGTACGAACGATTTGGTAAATCGCTTTAGCAAATTCAACACCTTACTAACTAAACTGTTTCAATACCCTCTTTAGGATGTTTTTAGTGCTCCTGTGACTCAAAGGCAAGTGATATTTCTAAGATACAAAATCATTGTCACCCCAGAACGATTGACTAGTTGTCGTTGCACTGGGAAAAGTTTAAAATTGGTCTCTTACCGCCTTCACTATTGGTGACAAAGAAACAAGAATGTTCCTCTTGATCAAAATCAGGAAGGCCAATCTCAGAGGAAATTTTGTCAGTTCTGGTTCCATTAGGAGTCGTAGTCTTCACGTAAAGCACACCACTTGCGTCACGTTTAACAGAAAATTTTGGTTTATTTGCTTCACACGTCGTATTACAGATCTCCTTCGCTGTGACGTAGTTATTGCATGTACACGAACCAGAGTTAACATCCATAGTTCCAGAGGACGATCCGCATTGCTGCGTGCAATCTTTGCTGGCCGGGTTAATACATTTCCTTGTCGAGGAGTCTCGAACCTGACTACTGCTGCACCTTTCATCCACCTATCAAAGTACAAATCAAACCAAACATTACGATAACGTTAGTACAATACAAAACAACACGAAAAACCACCCAATGATAACCTCAAGTTCGGACGGCTGTAGCAGATTGATCATGAGTCCTGTCGCTAAAAATCGTGCCCCAGATCGCCCAATACTCTACTACTTCAGTAAAGCTTATGAGAAAACGTATCTACTTTTCGCTGAATGTAGCAAACAATAAATTTTGGGTTACCTCCTCGATCGATCTGTCTGGCGCCACAGGGGCATGCAAAACATCTCAAGATGTTCGAGTCACTGAGGAAATTTGGAGAGAAAAAATATACCTTGGGAATGCTCCCTTAGAAAGGGTTCTGTCAGTATCAAATGCAAGAGCTGTCAAAACTCCAAGAAACCTTGCAAATTGCCCCTAAGTATGGATCATACAGCAATTTTCACTTCGTGTGAGAAGGCAACGCAAAAAGCGAAAAGTGGAATGTAGAGAATAAAAGATAGGTACCGTCGATCAATGACTGGACAGGGAAGAAAGTTGGCGGACATGATGGGGCTGAGTAAAGATGATGTGCTTTGCTTGTAAGAAATGAAATGGAAGGTAATAAGCTTAGAAATATTGGAAGTTGCCAGAAACTGTTGCTGACCTAGGAACTTTTAATGACGTCATTATCGAAAATAGAGCAGGCAACATAATGTAAAAGGAGCAACTTGAATTAGGAACGGGAGAGCACCCCAGGTGCCGAAAAAGAGTAAACTCGATAACTGATAGGGTTCGAGAAAGAAATTGGAATGAATGGGATAATCTAGCAAACGTTACAAGAAGACGTCTGCCGATCGTCCGTTTTAGCATCGCTGCTTAACAAGATTCCGCCAATTTATGATCCGGCTGAAGAAAGGACAAGACGTTGGTGGGTGGGAATTTCTAATATACTCAGGAACACTTACTTTAAAAGAGATGAGAACCTTTTGCATGTATCAACGATTAAATTTATATAAACTGTAGATCATATTTTTATGTATAGGTCTTTGTTGATTAAAGAAGTTTTGTTTCTATCTTAATATACTGTCTGGTGCTGTGGGCAATACTAGCTTACTATTCCGGGGCTCATCAGTGATAGAGGAGCTACAAGAAGGTGTCCTAGAAGTGACAACACTGTCAGATTAAGTGATGAGTATGAAACTAGGAAAGGAAACTTCAAACTAAACGTTATACACCATATTATGCACCACAGGTTGCTTGCGAATTCCAATGGGGAGATCTTGATGACTTGATGTATTTGAAGCAGACCTAAATGAATACGATGGTGAAGGAAACTACGGAGATGAAACTGTGATAGGCAGCGGGGCAGATGGTTCTTGGTTTTTCAAAAAGGATAAAAGCAGTTGTGAACACCTACGCAAAGAGGACAAGGAACACTGAGTCGCATATAAAAGGCAGATGGAATCTTCAGGATTATGCCCGGTAGCATCGGACAGTACTATGCAAAATGGCTCTGAAAAAAAAAAAGGAAGGAGTTGTTGAGGTGACTTGTCAGGAGGACTTACGAGAATAGTTGGCCAGAGTATTAGGAGGATCTGACAGGTTGTCTAATCAGAGGTTTAGGACATCAGAGTAAGGCCTAGGAGTGTGCTAAGCAAAACATCGGGAAAGGAAAAGCTGATAAATGGCGGAACCAGTGCGCACAACTGACTTTCAAAGAGCAGAACGATGCAAGAAAAGGATGGAGTACGACTAGTAGGAAGGCAAACAAGATGGCATATATAGAGAAGATGAACAAGGAGAAGAAAGGAGATGCAAAGAGGTCTGCCTATGGAGAACTAAGACTTGAAACTAACGGAGGTGAGACGAGGCTGTGCAGGCTGGCTAACTTGATAATTGAAGAGAGCGGAAATGTATTAACGAGCACCGAGGATACATTAAAGAGACGAAGGGGGGATTCTGACCATTCAATGAACGAGGAGAGCGATATGGAAATCAGAACAGAAGAAGCAGAAGCACTAAATGGAGTAGTGTGGAGTATCGGCAAAGAGGAAGTGAGAACAGCTTTAAGGAGGAAGAAGAGTGGTGAAGCAGTTTCACCAGATAGCTTCCCGGCAGAAGTCTGGAGATTCCTCGGTGAAAAGCGGAAAGATTTCTTAGCAAATTTGTTCTATAAAGTTCAAAAATGAAAGGATGCCAAATAAGTGGAGAAGGCATGTACTTGCGCCCGCCGACAAAAACAAAGTGAACATCCAAACTGTGAAAATACAGAGGCATAAAATTAACGAGTCACACCATGGAGTTGAAAGAGAGAATTGTGAGAAATAAAGTTGAAATTTGCCAATAATGATATGCCTATATGTCTGGAAGGACCACTACTGATGTCATTATTGTCAATGCTGATTGAAAAATACAAAGAAGGCCAAAGAGAGTTGCATTTTGCATTGGTGAAGCCGGAGAAGGCGCGGGATAAGATACTCGGGGAGGAACTGTGGTTCTGCATGAGAAAATAGGGTGTGGCAGAAAAGAACGTATGACTCGTCAAGGGTATGGCGGACGTGCCGCGGCGGTCACAGAGCAGGTTGGACTGCACCAGGCACTAACACTTCGCCCTCTCGCATTTGCCGTAGTCTTACGGATGAATAAACAGTAAAAAAGAAGCACCATGGGCAATGTTGTTCACAGATGAAATTGTTACTCGTAAAAAATCAAGGATGAGCTGGCACAGAGCCTAGAGTGCTGGCGCTATGCTCTGGAGACAAGAGGTCTAAGAATAAGCAGATCTAAGACGGAGTGCCTCTGCTAAAATGGAGTAAGGTCACAAGAGTAAGAGAAATTTATGTATTTGGAGTGCATGGTGCAACAGAATGATAGCTGTAAGGTAGATACGAAGAGTAGAAATACATGCAAGAAGGACTGGATGGTGAAAGGTCTCGGTTGTTATCTGTGACAGAAGATTACCAGCTAAAAAGAAAGGAAAGTTCATACGTTTCTTCGTTCATTGCTATTCTCAATAGCAGATCCTCACAGTCAACAGTACGCCAGGCTCCTCATTGTATTCATAACGTATCACACCTGATAGCATGTGAAATGCTAGTAATAATTACAATGTAAGGATATCCTCAACTATGTTCCACATTCATAACTTGATAACACGCTTTTCAACTATAGAGAACGTCTCCTATTGTAACTATATCATATAGATCAAACTAACAGCAGACGGCACATAATATTCGTCCGATATTAAATGCTCTATAATGTTCTCTGGAGCTTTTCTTTGCTCGGAAGGGTACAGGAGAGATACGATGAAATACGAGCTGTTTCAATGGCTAGCACGTCTGCACTTAAGCGTCGGTTTTACCTTCGCATAAGGGGTGAAAAAATCTAACCTTGACCTTGGCTAAATAAATGCAACCTACAGTTGTTTACGGTACGCTCAATTTACACAGGATACCAATACTAAAACCTAGCCCTGTATTGATACTAAGTACCCTGTAATGGTGCAAAGTGTTATCGGGCTCTAAAGATCTAGATTAAGACAACAACTTGAAAAAGTCAAATTGACGCTTTTCACTTTCTAGTACTATACTCTCTAGTACTCAGGCAGACACACAAGCAGTCATGAACTACCTAGTATAGAACTCATTAAACATGAAGTGCTTACGGTGCTGGCCCGGATCTCCCACACCGAAAACAAAGACTTTACCACTGCACTAAATAGTGCAATAGTAAATTCGGATAGTCGATCCCGAATTCTCATCACAACCAGCAACCTTATTTTTTGTTTCGCTGTTAGCATCATCAGTGCCCTTTCATATATATATAAGTACTCAGTACTCAGTATCATATATATATATATGTCTGTAGGGCAGCCCTTGCTTCATTAAAATATATACATTTGATGGATGATCCTAATTACATAAATAAACAAAAGCTCGGGATAATCAAAGCAAATTATGTACTAACCATTTCTTGACATGATAAATCACTGTTTCCTTCTGCCCTTTCTTTATTGGTGTCATCGTAGTAAAGATAACCATACTTGCATACGCAAGACCCATCCGACTGTTGAAATACTCGGTGTTGCCCAATGCATGTACATTTTTCTTGCCCGGTGCCAGCGTTGGCGCTGCTTCCACACGGTCTGCAAGCTGTTTGTCCACTTTTGTCATTAAACGTCTTCACTGGGCATGGTAGACAGTTAGCACTAGTTGTTGCTCTTTCACTATTACCGTACGTACCTGGCTGGCAAGGAAGCTGGAAGTCGAACAAAGGCAAAAGAATAAAGATACAATAAGAATGATGCAGTTTTAACGCTGTGCACTCCCCTTTGCAGAGGCTAATTTGGAGCAGAGACTTGTTTGGAGCATAGAGCACTTTAAGACCGGATGCCCTCCCTGACATCACCAATGGCACTTCCTGGATTTTAACCCCGACCCTCTTGAACTGAAGGCAAGGAAATTATTCACTAGGCCACGGCGGCTCTTAAAGGTACGATGCATCTCATAAAGACTTGCAGCTTGTATATTTCATACCGAAAACAAAAATATAATAAAAATGTTTGGAAGTGAGCCACCAATACATGTGTATGGGAATGGATGAGAACCCTGTGGTCAAAAGTTGAGTGAGCTTGTTGGGATGTAAATTGAGGCAGATTTATTGAGGTGATTAGTGGCTCTGATGGCTGGTGATTGTTGAGCTGGAATGGTAAGGTGAAGGTCGAGGGCCCAGTCCCTACCATGAACACTTTATATATATCAAACCTAAGGATGCTATAATAGCATGCCAGATTATCACCTCTTTCAGGGCAATTCCACCTTGCTTTGCCCTGTCACTACCTACGAATCGAGAACTTAATACGCCATACTGTACCGGTGGTAACGTCTAAATCACTTCTAAATACTCACGGGTTGACCAATATTTTTTGGGCAGTAACTTCCCGCAGGGCAGGGATTTACACGTGGGCCAATTGTTCCTTTAGGGCAAAAGTATCCTTCTGGGCATATGTCGCATTTCGCTCTCGACGGATCGTTTCCATAGAAACCACTCGGACATATGCTACAGGAGTCCTGAACTGACGTCCGATTCCCTGACTCGGTGAGAGACTTATATCCAAGCGGGCATAGGATTCCATAGACGGCTTTTTCCGGGCAATAGTAAGGATAGAGACACTTTATAGGTACTGCAGTGCCATTGGGGCAATAAAATCCAGCTGTAAATCAGAAAAAGATACAATTGCTTGTATAAATGGAACAGTTAAAATAATCCAATTAAAAACCAACTAGCAGCATGCAAGCTTTATGTAGCCTCGGATAAAAGAGTTTCACAAATAAAGTAGACCACGTTGCTACTCTATAATGACGATGATATCTAAAAGTTATCTAAAACTACCAAAAAAGGTTACCGCACAACATATAGAACACTATCCTTTCCTAATTTTGTCTCCACATAAGATCGCAAACACACCACAGAAGGTCCATGGTAGCTAGTTACAAGAATGACCCTACAACTATACAGTTAAAACAGAAATGCCCTTACCTGGGCAAGGGTTGGGATCTCCGGTCATGGCAGGGCAGTAATGCCCCCCGATGCATGTTACTTCTGCAGCTGAACCGTTAGGGGCATTGCAATAAAATGTAGGTCGACACGGAACCCCAGTATAATTCATGGTCTCGTAAGGGCAGTAAAAGCCTTGTGGGCATGGTTCGCAGTCAAATGCAGACTTTGCACCCGGTATAATTCTTCTCCTACCCGCTGGGCATCTTTGTGGTGCACTTGCTTTGGTACAGAAATGACCGACTGGGCATTCATGGCCATCAAACGTTGAGAGTCCAGTGGTATTGCACCAGTATCCTGCAGGGCACGGGGCACAATCAGAAAGGTTCTTGGCACTCCTTTCTGCACGGTATGTTAGTTTTGGGCATTGCATGGGACCATGTCCTCGTAAGCAGTAGTGTCCAACTGGGCATTGATAAATCCTAGGGTCACCTAAAATAGATGGAAATCCGCAAGGTAAGTAAAAAGGCACAAACAATAAACAGAGATGAAGTCTGTCATTACTTGATAGAGTTGGGAAGACAATGCTAGCGTTCATGCCCTCGGGTTAAACTTACTTTCTGACCACGATTCGTAGATGGTATGTGATCGCGATCGCTTCTTGCGAGTTTAAAGATTTCTAATGTGAAACCGATCTGAAAGCGCAATGAAGCTTCTCTAGCTCTACAGCCCTACCTTACCATATTGCATCGAATCTAGTTCACAGATAAGAGGCCGATACTACTATAAATGCGACATATTCAAACCCCTGTCATACCCCTAGTGCATGGATTATAATGCTCGATTTGTTTACTTACGTCACCCTTCTCACCTATTTGACTGATCTTTGCATTTACTAATAGGCACAGCATCAGCGATCATAAGCCCTTACCTACACGACAACCATGCCGACATTAATGTACGACAAGGCCAAAGCGACAAACAAAAACAAGTAAGGTACCTTTAAAACAGTGCTGGCCTGCAGGGCATGGGAGACAGTCCGACAATTTCCCATGACCGCCGAAGGTGGTTTTGATGGTATTTACAGGGCACGCGGTTGGATTAATTGTGCCAAGTGGGCAATAAAGACCTGGTGGGCATGGTCCTTTGGTAAAAAGGCTGATATTGGCACTGTTAAGAACCGGAGTCGGAGAAGGGCTTCCTTTCTTGCACCAGAACCCTCCTGAACAGATGCCTGCGATTTTCCCTGCAAAATAAGGAATCAAACAGTCATCAATAAAAGTTCACAACTTAAGTAATAGCCTTGAAACTACAGAAGGTACTATATCAATAGTAGTAGTAGTAGTAGTAGTAGTAGTAGTAGTACTGGTAATTGCTGTTTTAGTAGTAGTAGTAGTAGTAGTAGTAGTAGTAGTAGTAGTAGTAGTAGTAGTAGTAGTAGTAGTAGTAGTAGTAG
>JAAAKL020000981.1:0-34313 GCA_010016065.2 Carybdea cf. marsupialis auct. non (Linnaeus, 1758) | reverse complement strand
GATGGTCAGGCAGTTGCCTTCTCACGAACTCAACGACGACTGTATTCTAACCGCCGTTTTTGAAAATTTCAACTTTTGCCATCGGGAACGAGGCTGTTGTATGATGGTAGATCAAAAACAACAGCATCCACCAGAAATATCTCGCCTCCAGTCAAGCCGCCAGTCGGGTCGTTTGGAAGGCCTGTTATTTAGTAAGCCATGAGGCACCACCTTTATTTAGTTTTGTTACTCAAGTATCGTGTACTGTTTGTAATTATTTGTGAGTCGTGTAGAATCAAATCGACATATGAAAATCCATAATTTCCAGGTTTCAAATATCAATGGTGAAGAGGAGAGAATCGTATTGGAAAGCCTTTTCCAGCCATATGTACATTGGAGTAAAATGTTCGTTGCGAAACAAAATTTTACTCAATCAATCGATTGACTAATTGATCCAGTGTGATTCTGCCCAGTTTTGATGTCTAAGATGCGTATGACCTGGTCCTGTTACCGGATCGCAATAAGACTAGTATGTTCAGTTAGTCTTGGTTGATAGGTACCTTTGCCAATGACAACAATTTTATCATAAGCAATAACATGGCCTGTAGAACGCTAGGCTGGAAAAATAGCTTCTCAAGCTGATGCCCCTTTTAACACTGGAGCTGTCATCAAGCAATGGGCTGCAAAGCAGTATGTCATACTTCCAAGCTCCATGGCAAATTATACATTTACCCAAAATAGTGTTTCCAATATATACGATTTTAATGTAGGTGGCGGTGTATGGTAGGTGCTTCTTTGCTTTGAGTTTATAACAATTTACAAGAAGTAAAAATCTACTTGCTTGAACACATTACAGGCCTCTTGCAATACATGCTCCCCTGAGGAATTTGAAAAGTGATCAAAGTCGTAACAAAAAAATATTCGTTTTAAGACACATCATAGAGACACATAAATACCATTAGAAAATCTTGTTGTTTGAAGCACAAATAGTACAACAGTAACAACCCTGTTCTCACAATGACAATCTGTTAGAATTTCGAGCGTATGTTTGGCTTGCAAAATACTGACATAATTCAAGTTTGTAAAAACAACGAACTGCAGTGGGAAAATATAAGCCTTCTAACTTGATATCTAGCAAAATGTTACCATCCTGAACTCTTTGTAAGACATCACCGCTTCCATTTAGGCATTTCATTTGACGTTATCATCATTGCAGTTTTCACTTCCCTTGTCAAATAAGAGCGAATACTTCTTCAATGAATCGATCGATCTTTCTCTACCAATGCTATTTGACGTCATTTCCAGTACATTATCATACTGTACTTCCTTCTCTGTTGTTAGAATGCATCATCGAACTATTAAGCTCATTTTTTCAACTTTGACAAAATCCAAAAGCGCATGGAAAACAGATCGTTGTGCTTTACATGGTACATACTATATATGGTGTGGGGCTGGGATAGATAACCTAATATGAGAGCAGGCTGGCCTTTCTTAATAGATGTACAAGTGTAAATGTGTCATGATAGGGTTTTACATTAAACGTGATTCTTTTATATGTATTATTTTCTCTTCCTGTGATCACTAACCTTCATCCCAATACTAACTTCTAATCAACTACTAAAACACGATTCTTAGCCACTCCTAGATAATTCTTAGCCTATCAAATTCATTTACTGTAATTAAGCGTTCTTTGATTGGTCTGTAAATTGCATAAATTAGAAATCTTGTCAAGTAATAATGGCTGACTAGGGAACTGTGAGAGAGATCCCAGTTCCTTCAATAGACAAAAGTAGAGAATATATTTATGTGTATTGGAATATGTATGTTAAGGGGTTGATCTACCCTGTGCTGACTGCGACAGTGACGTAACATTGGTGGAGGACCCAGGAAAAACATATATCAAACCAAACTTCAAACTTTTATGACTTCGGAGAAACCTTACTCATCTGTGTAAATCTACAGCTGTTACTCTTCTTACGTGATAACAGGTTTTAAGGCAAATATTATCAAAAGTAATCGGGCAGATATAAAAAAACAACAAGAGTTTGAAGTGTTTAGCAAATTTACATTATTGAAGGCGTAAGTTTGTTAAAATGCGTCCAACATTGTTACCATCACAAGAAAACAGGGTAAGTACTGGTTAAATAAGACGCGATATAGAAAGGGAGAAAAAATAGTATACTCGTAGTTAATGAGAGACCAGGAAAGCTGCAACAAAGGCAGAAATGTTAACACCCTTGGCCCGTAGCCAATGCAGTAACACTGAACTTTGTGAAAGTTTAATACGTACTGCTAGTAAGCAACGTGTTGTAAGGCAATAATTTCTCGAGTTTGACTCTGCCTCAGGCTTGTAATCGCTCCTCGAGAGGAAAAAGAAGCAATCTGGGGAGAATCAAGTTGTGTCTAACAAATCTGTAAACTGCGTTGATGTCATAGTACACAAACTGCTCCAGTCAAGGGCAAGCAAGGTAAGGTCGTGTTATAGCAAGGTTGAGGGTAGCAAGATTGATGCAGCACTTCTAGAAAACTCTCAATCGACCAGAACCAGACGAACCTGCATGCAAGCTGACTGCAAGTATTTACTAAAGTATTGGGTGGCCTCTTTTGCAGAATATGAGAGGTACAGAAATCTTTTTCAGATGAGCAGAGTTCATCATAAATATTACAATAGTACAGTTTTAGCTTTATTATCATCCCAAACAGTTTGTCAAGCTAGATATTTTACAATATCGCAAGAGTATTGGTAGCGCTATATGTGGTGATATATGAAAGGGACAATCTGGCTTCAAGTGAGGTAAAACGTTTTTGCTATCTGAAACATCCTTGAGCAATTGTTGAATAGTATATTCTCGCCATTAATTCTATAGACTTTCAGGCGTTCGACAGCGCACAAATTGGTAGCTTGTAGAACAACACGTGGGGTATGCCTGATGGGCATGTAAAGTACATACGGGACTACGGGAGGAGAATAAATGATCTGTTCGTGTACATAGAGCAACGTACATTGCTGTTGGTTTGAGTCCTTTAGGCGTGATCAGATATTTTTAGAAACGTATTTTCCTCGGCAACCGCCCTAGTTAGGGTATGTAATAGTTCGTTTACAATTCAAAGTTTAGCGGTTCGGAACGGCTTGAGAACCGATGCTTTATAAGCGCTTTATAGTATTCCCCAAAAGATAAATTTTTAATGTCAGAAATATAGTGTCGCCGACGTGCGACAAAGTTGTATACTGTTACCAAAAAAATTCCTTGTTAGCATTGGATTACAAATAAAACAACATCTGAATAGACCAAAAGGTCTACAGGGGACAAGAAATACACAGCAGAAGGTTTCTATAACTGTATTAGCAGCTAAACAATGATCCAATCAACTCGATCTTCTACGATATATCATGTATCTAAGCGAAGCAAGTAGGCCTGCATGTTAATACTTTGAAAACCGTAATTGTTAAGCTGTTATGCAACTAACCATCCTTTGGAAGATATGAAAGACTTCACATAGTTAAGAAACCCCTTGAGAAAGCACTGTACCATCTGCAAGGAAGGATATTAATAAAGAAAGGCGAATTATGCGTAGAGAGCAATAATGAAGAACACCTATGTCAGGATACAGAAGGTGTCATTATGTGATTCGGGCTGATAGTGATATGATAAGGGGGATATACAGAATATTCTCCGCACTTTATAATGGGTGTTTGAGTTCTTACTGCCATTACCCAGAGAACAGAACCAATGTCAATTTTTTTATGAAAATATAATGAAATTAATGTCAAGGCGCAGGAAGACCAAGGATAGGTTATGGCCAAGAAATGTATGATTTGAAAGAGACGGGTTTTGGAGGTCAACAGACCTTGCGCTGGCTCGAGACAAAAGTTTGGGATGGAAACTCAGTACAGCCTTATGTTCCATATGGGCACGGAAAGGTAAGTAAGCAAGGAACGGCTTGTCCAAAGCGTAATGCGGTTCAGGAAAAACCCAACACTTTGTCAAATAGCCCAAGTTAAGGAACATGAACCCTATCCTTTGCCTGCCATTTCCCGGCTATAAGCATAGATTATGAAACTCATAACTTCAGCTTTAAGCATTTTATTCCCGTCTGGCAAACATTTGCCTGTCATTTTGTTGCTGTAAGCGTTGCAGATTCTCCAATAAACTTTTTCTGGGCATATGTCTGTCATGAAAAAGAGGTTTTTGAAGTTTGAATTTTTTGGCGCTTGATAAGTTGTAGTATGATAGATACCAAAGGAGGAACTACAAACGGTCATTTCAGTGTCAAATTACGCATTTTATGCAGAGGCTTGTTGGATTTAGCAATTAATACTTAAACTCCTTTTGATTATTATGTGCTCTATACAAGCAAATGAATTTCAAAATTTACTGTAAGAAAACTAATTTAAAGACTACATTGACAATAACACATTTACTAAGATGCCATGTTCACCCAGTGAGTTCACAAAACACCAACTGTGAGTTTATTTTTGCATCAATGTGTTCACCAGTGTTGGTAGACTAGAAGGCCACTATCTACAGAACTGTAGCTCTGACGTCCATACATTTTCAGCATTTTAGTAGTGGCGAAGAATAGGAAATTATGCCTAATAACGTAACCGTGGGACGTACAGTTGCAAAGTTACGCAAGGGGCTCCAACACCCATCCTCCCAGCAGAACCAGTTTTATAAAAGGCGCGAGCCAAATAGGGTTAAAGACGCGACTGTCACTAAAGTAGTGGGAGGAGATCGTCCTTTTTAGTTAGTAGCAGCAGTTGTGGCAATTTCAGGAATGGTCGCTTATATTTGACTTGAAGCCCTGGCTCCCATTTCCGACAAGACGTTCTGATGCTGGATAACAAATTTTTCCGCTTGTTCGATGAGTCCTACGCACTCCCGTACCTCAATCTCAGTGCCTGAAAGATAGAGAAGGGTACCAGCAACGGCCATAATTAGCTCCTTGTAGTGCTTTGCTAAAGATATACTACAAAGTTCTGTTAAGAAAAGTCGATGGTAAGAAATTGCCCCTTTCTAATTTATTGTAGGGTGACACGTACGGATTTTTGACACGATTGATCACTGCTGTCCTGTAATGAAGTTACTACAAGCCATGCTTAAAATTGAAAGTATCACTTGAGTCAGCAACATGGAATGATGCACAATGGGTTCACATGCTTTATATCCTCTAGTGACAGACCCCACTATAATTGAGAGCACCAAAATGGGGATTCTAAATTTTGACAGCAGTTGGGAGTTGGAAAAAGAGAACTAGTGACTAGTTGGCATGTGATGATCGCAAGGGAGTGCCAAATCATTGGTTGGATGTTCATAAGACTAAGGGCAAGTGCCCTACCAAAGAACCTTTTTTCGCAAATTTTATGCGGGTTTTTCTTTTATGAAAATTGCCTCTATAATGCTTACAAACATTCTTTTTTAAATATTAGCCTATTTCATTTAAATACAGAAGAAGCTCAGTAATTATGAGTACCAAAATGGGGAACCTATAATTCAATCGAGTCTAAAATTATTTGATAAGAAACAAAATACAACATTACTTTTAGTCCAGTTAAATATACTTTTTAACGTAAATTCCAAATTCGTGAACAGATGAAGCCATGGGGCTGAGAGAATTTTCAAAACTTTAAATGCCTAGGGTTCAAAAATCGCCAAATTTGGTGGTCTGTACCGACGGTGACGTCCAAAACTTGCCAATGTAAAAAAAAACAACTATTGAAAATCATGAAAATCCAAGTTTCTGTTCTTAACAGATTTAGAGATATTTAAGTTCGTCTGCTGTTTTAGGTAAGTCATCCCCTCCTAGTGCGATAATGCAATGCCTAAGTAGATCAGCTATGTGGTAATCATCAATTAACTGCACCCTCAGCATTTTTCGGGTGAATAGGGTTAGATACAAAACTTGAAAAGAACAGGGCAAGGAAAGAAGAGTTTTACGGGCGATACAACCGAATAATACTTTTCGAGTTGGGCAACAGATAGGAAGCCAAAATCACAATCAACTGTTTTTCTGGTTGTCTTGATATACCTTGATATACTCTTCACAAAAACAGAACAGGACAGAACTGCGGGAGAGGGCAGGACAGGACAGGAGAGGGCAGGGCAGGACAGGACAGGACAGGGCAGGACAGGACAGGACAGGGCAGGACAGGACAGGAGAGGGCAGGGCAGGACAGGACAGGACAGGACAGGGCAGGGCAGGACAGGACAGGACAGGACAGGGCGGGAAGGGGCGGGAAGTGAAGCGATGGAAAGCGACGTGGCAGCCAAAAAGAACAGAACAGCAAAACGGAAAAGAACAGCAAAAAGGAACAGAAAAGCAAAACGTAAAAGAACAGCAAAAAGGAACTGAACAACAAAAGAGAACAGAATGGCAAGACGGGACAGAACTGCCGGACAGGACGGGACATGCCATAACTGCGGGACAAGACAGGATAAGACAGGACGGGACGTGGAAACGGTGGGACGCGACGTGACAGCCGAACAGAACAGAACAGCAAAACGGAAAAGAACAGCAAAAAGGAACAGAACTGCGAAACGGAACAGAACAACTAAACAGAACAGAAAAGGAAAATGGAACAGAACAGCAAAAAGGAACAGGACAGAACTGCGGGAAGGGACGGCACAAGCAAAGACAGGACGGGACAGGGCGGGATGGGAGGGGGTGGAAATGGTGGAACGCGACGTGGCAGCCGAACAGAAAAGAACAGCAAAACTGAACAGTACAGCAAAAAGGAACATAACAGCAAAATAGGACAAAACAGTAAAATAAAACAGAACAGAGCTGCGCAAAAGTAACAAGAACAGGTAGGAATTCAATGGGCTAAGATGCCTAATCTGACTACAACTATCTAATCTATCAAAAGAAGTGCCTACAAGGAAATCAATGAGAAGCAAAAGGGAGTCTTACAAACAGATACGATTTCGTGCAATTTTGAATAGTTCTTAATACGAGGCTATCTCTCATCCTATTTCCATCATCTTATTTTCCTATTAAACTGATATATTAAGAACTCGGAAATTTCTACTTTACAATTGACGAATTTACATTACAGGTATCCTAATAAATACAAGCTACATTTCAACAATTTATATCTGAAAATACATAGTAACATACGATGATATATGTAAATACATGGCGGCGCAATTGTATCAAATGTAAATAGATGAAAGGTGCTGTTCAATGGATTATCAATTCTTACAAACTTGAGGCACTATCAAGTTGAAACGGAAATTTCTTCTACGTCAAATTCAAGCAAATTTTTCAAAGAATCATACAATAAAGGGCAAGGAAAACTTTGCATGCTGCGTTATATTTCTGACTACAATAACCAAGTAGAAAATACGTGTTGTACAACCCGTATCGGGTTATTCTCTAAACACCCACGCAAGCACCTTATGCTATTGTTTCTTCAGTCGATTTCGGTACATTCCAGCCAACTTTCATAAACAAAGGAAGACGACTAAGGTACCTTAAAAATTGCTGAAGTATGCAGCAATTACTCATAGGTATGTTCTTCACTATTTTTACAGGCCTCGCCAAAAGCCAATGGAGCACCTGATGGCTTAACGGTAAAAGGCGGAGCTGATAAGGGGCAATTTTGTGGAACCAGTAGTTCGATTTCTCAGTTGTATGTAACAACGTGCAGCTGTATTGGTATTATACACATACAAAATTCGAGAGCTTGTCCCCTTTATCGGAAAACAAACCTTTCAAGAAACTGAAGCTTTGTTAAAAGTTAGTTGAATTCGGAGATCTGATTCTCGTCTTGAACACCTCAATATGAGAGAATCCTCCGAGAAGGAGGAAGGCGTCAGTGACGCTATCATTCTAGATGCTGCCTCGTTAGGAACTACGGGTATGTAAGAGCACTATGCATGTATACCTGTGATGAATTTACAGTACGTATCAATTGTTCCTTTCATTAAAAAGGCCCTTTACAAACAATGTGGGATTGAAATCGCAAAGAGCAGTCAGTATCACCAGACCACACCCATCTTACGCAATCATGACATAAAATGCTAATGAAAAATGAGCGAAAAAGTTATCAAATGCGTCATTTATAGATAGATAAATACTGAAAATACCAAGGATATGATATGTATTATTACACAATAAGAAACTACCGGACTTGAAATTCTGGTGTCGTACCACCAAAATGATTACAACAGGACAAAAGTATCTGAAATTCTCTACTGCTACACCCCCTTTCCCATTTCTATTTGTTTTTGGTGAAGGTATTTTACTATGAAAACAAATAAAAGGACGACAGAGCGTTAGCGAAAACCCGGATGGATTGGAAATGGGTACTATAATACGTGCAACGACAAATGTTACGACACGACGGGAAATGAAATGTGAAATGATAAAAGATGTGGTGTTTCTGTCATTCACACATCTGTTCGCGATTAGTAAACACTGTTTCCTGGTAGCACGTAGACGCACGTACCAAAATATCCTTGTACTATATACTTTTCAGTCACATACGGTTGCCACAAGGCAGAGAACAAAACCCTGTCGTCATTACCGGTACATTTTACGTGTGATGCACATAAGATATTAAGACTACAAATTTTGTAGCAAGTTGATGAACTGGATTCCACTTGGCTTTCGCTAATTAACATTATCATCTCGCCATCACTCTATTTATATCGAGTGAGGTTTGTCGGAAGTGACAATGTCCTGGTTCTGTAATGCGCGAATGTACCACATTATATTCGAAGGGGTACACCGAACTGCTCCTTGATCTGAGGATCAAAAGTTTAAACTGCATCAATGACACCTTCCTCATCGAATTTAAAGGTCTTTGAAGCTCGACTTTCGAACACATAGTCACTCTGTAAACTGTTGCAAAAGAACTGCAAACAACATGAAATTTTATCTGCATCGCAAATTACCATAATGTTTTCAAACACGTGAATCATAACGATTACTGTGCTGATTATGTCGTCGTCGTCAGCTGCATCCCATAAAGGATGCTGTGGGTGGTGACGGCGATCGAGAAGTATCGAAATGCTTTTTATTTGATGTCCTTTTTGACGTGGCGACACATACTGCTACATAGTCCCTTACTTGATTCATTGGCTGGGCCTGGTGCCACTGGTTAGTCAATGGGTCATACCTGGCAAAACGGGAACAAAGAGATGAAAAGTTAACATGGTAGTGCCACTAAAAAATCCCACGGAGTATATGGCTTAAAAAGAATTTTCTAACCGCAGTCAAGTCACAAAGTAAATTATATTTGGAAAGATATTAGAAAATAGACAATTATGTAACTAACGGGATTCGAACCCGTGACCAACCCACTCGCAGCATCCGCTCTACCAACTAAGATCATATCATTTTCAAGTGAAATAACTGCTTGTATAAATGGTTACACTATTCTAACACAAATAAAATATATGTGTTTACTTTTTCCATCATTAGTAAAATGTTTAAGAACGGTTTCCAACTGTTTGGAGGGTTAAGTACACAGGGGTGTATAAAGAAATCAATAGTAGTAGGGCCATAATCGATTTCAGGCAATGGGCAAGCAAAGCTATGGAAGCATACCAATTTTGCTACCAAAATAGATAAGGGAAAAGGGGAACTTCTGGAACTAAAAACAACGAAAAAGAAATGAATCTTTTCAACATTTCCCTCAGAGCGGAAAGAACCCCTTTGCAATTCCGTAACTACATTTCTTACTGTGCTGGATTGTGGTTTTCGTGACAACGCTTATAACTTTACCATCGCTCGCCTCATATATTTAACTGACTTTGTCTTGATTAAAATTTTATGTAACAACACCTGTTCCCAAATGACTAACTAACAATTTCAGTAAATATATCAATTGCTTTATGACTCTCTTCCGGGAAACGATCTCCCTCCCACCACTATCCTTCTTACCTTAAAAATTGCCACCGGTTCACCAAAATAGGCGACTACGAGGCTGAATTTTACTAGTGTCACCAGACTGAACGAGATTATAAGTTGTTGCCCAACTCAATGTCTATTCCTTGTTATCCATTGGTAAAAGTTGATACTTGGCTTTATTCTATGTCATTTTTGACTCTCTGTGCCCGAAGGGTCAAATAAATACTAGCCTGCGTACCTTGAGTGTAACAGGTTACACACTGAGCACTACCTGTTTGCATCGGGAATACGAGTTAGAGAGCCTTCTGCGTTCTGGACCGTCCTCGACTCTATGTATCAGGACTCTATCTTTACTGATCTTTATCTTATGGTGAACGATCATTTGCCTTTTCGAGCGTACTCTATCCTCTTTGTCAATCAGTTTGAATAGAATGTAGAATGTTCTGGAGTACAGGGAGTACAATTGCTAGATCTTAAGCACAGATAAACACATCCCGAGCCATTAATAGCACGCCATTGAGTTGCCGTTACCGGGGGGAGGGGGGGCTGCAATCATCACACTGTGGGGTTCTTTGCGCTCAGATTCAAAATTGTAATCCACAGCTCTTCCCGGAATAAAACATTACTCACAACTAAGACGCGACATCTACAATGGAGGATGAATTTTTCGACGTTACAGAAAACGCCTTTCGGCTTGCTGGTCTCGTCAAGACCCGGGAAGAACAAAACTGAACCCAAGGTAAATTTATAAAGATGTAATATCATGAAAATTGATACCTTTCTACGGTTTGTAAATACTGTGTTCCATCATATCCTCCAACGACGTAAATAAACCCATCCAAGACTCCAACACCACAACCACTTCTTGCTGTCAGCATGGATGCGACGTCAATCCACTGATCTAGGGCAGGGTCATACCTCTCCACGGAACTGAACCTCACCCCATGGTCACTGCCACCAATGGCATATATATATCCACCGAGAACTGCACATACCACTTGTTTTCTAGAAATGACAGAGAAAACAGAAAGAAAATAAGTACACCTTAATGGCGTTAGTACAATCCAAAAAAAGGATCGTACACGAAATAATGTAAACAACTTGCCACATATTTATTACGTTGATTGCATGTTTTAAGTAATAGCAAATGGTCCCCGTTTCATAGAACGGTTAATGCTATCAATGATAGCCAGAAGAATGAAGAAGGCCATTCCCGTGTAGACCATGCTTTACATCAGCCACAAGGCTGTGATACAGATTCCACCAACACCTACCATAAAAATCACTACCAACTACTATTCTCTGGAGATCTAAGATTTCCACCCCTCGTGACATGAACTTATAAAAGCATCTAAGTTTGCAACCAACGTTGAAATTCTGCTTTTGCAACCAAGACAAAACAGGCCGGCCATCAAGCTATCGAATGACTCACCTTGCCACTAACATCGGAGCAAGCATAGTCCAAGAATTTGTAGCTGGATCATATTTCTCCACTGTTTTGAGGTTTGCTCCATCGAAGCCACCTACTGCATAAACTTGGTCTTTTAGTACACAGCAACCAACACCGAATCGACTGTAGTTCATACGCGGTAGTTCAATCCATTTACCAACCTTTGGATCAAAATACTCAGCCGTATTTAACGGACTTGACCCATCAAAACCACCTGCGAAACAAAAAGAAACAAACGTTATGGCTTGTTCAGGCGAGAAAGTCCTGGTATTTCCTGACACAGGACTTGGATACCTCACAACTATGGCTACAGTTAATGATTTACGTCAACTTTTTATATGAATATTAGAAACCTATGCTGGATTCTTGTTACAACTTCTTTCTCAAAATGCAGGATGCAGTGTTGCCAGATCGAGCCACAAATCGCACAATTGGCAATTGTTTGCCACTCTTGTTCAATGTTTGGGCGATAAAGCTGGGGCTCTTAGTCTTGGGTTTAACTCATCATACTCGATTTGTAAGCATCACTAAAGCAACACTCAAGAAAGAGTACCTTTCCGGTAATTTACTTGGTGTTGTAAACTTAAAAGTGTTTATTCCTGAAGATCCTAAAAGGTAGATCCGATTTCGGAGTTGTTGACTGCCAGCTTCTTCAAGGAACTATATAATACCATCTTTCTACATTAGATGGATTTTTTGTTGAACAAGGCCAAAGTTAACAGTTAATCAGCTTTCGTCAGTATACAGGGAAAATTAGACTCACTCTTTCCTCCAAATCACCGAAACTGCATTATTTCGCGGTACTAGATATAACAACCACTGACATCACGCTTCCTAAATAGTATTCATAAAATCTCGATCATAAAGTCATGACTGCAACATCAAACAGCAACTGTCTCTCTTAACATGCACTTTTATAACTCATGTCACACAGATAGGGGGAGACTCTTATCGCCAATCTAGTCTTTAACAGATAGGACAGCATACAATAGACATCATAGACAAGGCACTGACGAATGATGTATCACTCTACTTACCGACTGCATAGATTCTTCCACTGCCTGCAGCTACTCCTACACCATTTCGATTAGAATTCATCGGTGCCACGGAAAGCCATACGTTATTAAATGGATCATAACGCTCTACTAAGTTGAGTCGAGACTGATCATCGCTTCCTCCACAGATATATAGATATGACCCATAGGATGCCACTCCAGCACCCCATCGGCATAGATTCATGTCACCTGAAATATCACAGAGACGATTATAAAATTGGGAGCAAAAAAGAATTGATTTTGCAATACTAAAAAAAATAATACATTTTTAATTGGTGTCTCTTTACACAAACATGTTTTGTCACTTTTCGTTGTGACATAACTAAGGAAGGGTAGGAACGTGGAACAAGGTAATGGATGGCATGTACACAGGGAGCCATGATAGAAATAATTACCACTAACAGAAACAACGGCCTTCAGAATATTGTCCCAACTAAAACTTTAAGGGTCGCTTTGCATTAGTAAAGTCAGCTGCCTTAGAGCACATCAAGAAAAAAAGAAAAAAAGATAACGTAAAAACAATAGCATCATTTCTAAGTACCTTTAACGCAATAGAAGCTCGGAGAGGAAAACTCTCTTCCTTTCTTCATTTCATTAAATTCCAATAGCGAGAATGGAACGGGCAGGCATTTTCTTGAGGTTCGTTTCCTTGCTTGGCACCCTAATCAATACTTGCATTCTTTCCCCTAAAATTTCTATGTTCGAACCACCTTATATAGCAAACAAAGCCAGTCTTACCTATGGGTTTCCATTTGCCTTCCTTTGGATCAAATCGTTCCCCACTCTTCATAGTCTCCCTTCTACTCATTCCTCCAATGGCATACAACACCTGCTGAACTGACACGGGCTTACGCGGGTTTAATCTGTGGGTTGATGACTGCTCTTTCAGGTGGGGCAGGAGGAGGAAGGAGGTCGCCTCGAATAACAGATCACTAGCAATAAAGTAAAAAGTAAGAATTTATTAGAAAATAAGCCGATTTGCCCAAACTGGACGACACTAATAAGTTAAGTGTACTCTTCAAAGGTACTATCCAAATCATTTCAAGGATAGATTAATAAAGAATAAAAATATTATTTCAAATTTCTTTCGCTTTCAACTAAAATAAGGATCATTAATTCGATGGGCGCGATGGCTCAGTGGTTCCGTCTGCAGCTTTGAGTGGAGAAGGTTCTAGGTTCAAATACCGTTCAGGGCGATTTGATAACTGGCCTGTCTCGTGAATTTGTAAACTGAGCCATCAAGCTGGCCGCCAACCGAGCGGGTCATCCTTCCGGGGTTGGCAAATGGGAATCGGTTCATACTGGGGTCAAATTGTAGAAACACAAGGAAGAGAAGTGGTACCACTCCCTGCCTTCGGGCAGAAGCCATACAATAGGAGCCTTCCGGTCGCCCTCGTTTGCGGTCGAACAATTTTATTCGATGGGGGCGTTAATTCGAAGCACTACGGTGTTGGAGGTGATAAAGCTGTCATAAACAGTCAATCCAAATGATATACGTTCATCTTTGGAATTGGATTGACTACTACTTATGTGTGCATGTACTTACATTCCAAGCAACAGTCTCAAACCAAGTCATGAAATGCGTCTCATAGTACATTAACAGTCTAATAGCAACCCGCAATTTCATAAATGCTACAAAAAATGATGCGTGGTCGAATCACTAGACCCTCCCCCCACCACGCCCTAATTCCGTTTACCACTCACCCTTTAAAAAGGGCCATGTTAAAATCATTCCATTGTTACAGTCACAAATATGAACATAAAGAGTGAAAACGAGCTGTAAGATAGTATTACCTGCATTCTCGTCTATTTCGAATAAGGTCCTCGCATCCAACACGATGAACCAGAAATTCAGTTGACAGAAGTGGAAATCGGACCATTGAGAATAGTTCTGCGGCGAATTTCTACAGAAAATAACAAGATGTCCCTTTACAAAGTGATTTGTATAATACACGCGATCAAATTGCTCAGTTGTGGAAGGTGGTTACCGTCTACTACCGCGTAAGCAAGGACAGAAACCTTCGTAAGAAATCGAGTTTGTTGTGGCAAGATTATCCGTCTTCATTTCGGCAAGTTGATGACAATAATAAACGCACGGAGGTTCCTACAATTAAAGAATTTCGACTTGATTTCTGGAGTGCTCATTACCTTAAAACTTTGAAAATGAACAAGATTTGTTTTTACGTTAAAATGATTTTAATTAGTACGTTTTACATTGAAAATAAAATGAAAATCATAGCCTCCCCGGAAAAAATAATTATCCTCTCGTATTCAGGATAAAGGCATATGAGGAAATTTCGTTGTTGAGCTTTGGTGACTGGGATAAGCAACATGGTAGAAAAAAAGGTTTGGGGTTGAATGTTTATCTTCATAGTATATTAAAATTTGAGGGCCCAAGTATTCTACATCAATGGGTAACACGTGAGGATACGTGTATCGCTAATTGAACGATGGTCAGTGAGTCGTGGATACAGTTAATACAAATGCAAGTGGGGACTTCCTAAATACACAACTGGTATAACGAACAGCTGCCAATGTAATTTCTTCAGTATTGCATTTGTCAGTGCCCGATCACGAACTTACAGCTGAAAGAGATGCGTACTCAATTCAACAGCTGAGGTACATCTACTTTAAAGATCGTCGCTTGTTAGCAACTAAAACATAAAACACTAACTAACTTTCTCTCTTGTTCGTTGTAATTCAATTTCACTATACTGTGGACTGCATAAACCCATCCTTGAATACTAAGATGAAATTGCAACAGTTCTATAACCAATATGAAAGTGTGTAACAACATGGATAGTGCATAACTTCATGATATCTATATCCTAGTATTGGATCAAAAGGTACGGAATCGTTTTTAGACTGCCAACGTAAAACAGTATACTATCCATCGATAGCACTCTAAACAGTCAATCAAATGTCCTTCCCAAAAGCTGTTTAGCATTTTACCTATGTTTTACCAAAGACGACCAAAAAATGTTGCTCACGTGAATTCTAAAGTTGGTCTGCTTCGTTGATAATTGCCTAGGAGCCCCCTACAGTTTCTTAAAAATAGGGCTTTAAATGAGAAACCGTAATGAGGAAGCTCTCGGTTATCCTTCTTGAATAGAACGAGGGATTTGCCAGATTTAGCAGCACGCAATCTTCTTGAGCCGCTTCGTCGACACGTTCAATCGCCTTTAGAGACCACAATGCCAAGAACACGACCAGCGAAAGATGAGCACGAAAAAGATGGCGAATGCATGTACGGGGTAGGACTTCTTAGAATAACAATGTGAAGGACGCAGCACGGTGATCGGTAATGTTTCAATAGCTGTATCATCTTGTAAAACAAAATGCGATGTTGAAACTGAAAACATATCGACTTTTGTCTATTACTTAGGAACACCAAAGATAGTGTCTGATTGCGGTCATTGATAAAATTTCTTTATCTTCTATGCGTGAAGGCTGGTAGACTCTAGGAATCTTGACCTATCCAGTTTTAACTTACCTTTCCATTACTGAGATGTTCCCACGTCATACGCTTCAAAATTACTCTACGACTTGCACGACAACTGTAATACGACTTCACCTTAACTGTTCTAAAATGGCTTACCTTTCTATAGCATAAGTCATGTTTGATCCACGCAACTACGGCCTCAAAGACGCGCTCTTCCGAATGCACATTTAGATTATCATCCGAAATCAGCCGTGCTAACTGCGACTGCGTTATCATCATAAACTCTTCAGTTTGAACGACCTCGGTAAAATGACTCCTTGCATATGATTCTGCTAGAGATGCCAGGTTGCTGCATGAATGTGTATCTGCGAAGGCTGCAATACCTGAGGGTAAAAAATTAAAGAACTCGCTATATAGTCGATGCTTCCTTGGGTGTTCGCTCAACTGATATATACCTAAATATTATGAGTTAGTAACGATATGAATTTAAATTCTCCCTACCACAACTGACAATATTTAAACAGAGCAGAAAGCACGACATCGTAGTAGCTTTTTAAATACACTATTACAAGTTAAAGACATCTGCCGTAATTATTACAATTACTTTAAACGTTTTAACATTACTAATTTTTGTTGACGCACCAATAGCCCTATTCTGCTCGAGTATAGGGGGGGGGGGGCTTTTGGTGACTATCTTTTGCCTACCATTTTTCCTTAAAACCTTAAAATGTTTGACATGTTTAAAATGCTTTATAACTTTTACTTTCAATATGTCCGCCCGCAAATTAAGGAATTTTCATAGAATAATACACCTTAAATCATTGTTAAATTGGCGTTTAAAAAACAGTCGAGTGGAAAAAATACGTGCAAAAAGCAACCTGAGTTGGTACTTTTAGCATTCAACTGCTCATCTAAAAAAAACCCTTTGTATATGCAGCCGATATAACACTATACTTGCTTTATTCATGACCATTTTTAACAAAAAATTGAATCTTCACGATCTACTTTCAGAAAACAGTATAACTAGGAGGCCGAGTGAAAATACACACAATCTTTATGTGAAACTTCAAGTTAACCTGAGTCAACCATTTACCTCGGGGCGCAAAAGCATTATATTTAGTAAACCACCAGACTTGAAAACAACGTTTCTTTTCCAATTAGCTGACTTAAGGTAATACTGGTTCCACCCGGACGTCACATTACGAAGCTACGGGAGGCATCCCCCCCCCCCCCCCCCCCCTCAAGCAGCAGAATCGTGACAGAAAGAAGCCCCAGATGAATATGGATCAGAACAATAATACTCCAGCTTGCAAACGCTTTCATCAATAATTTCGATGAAACGTGTTCAAAAACGGGGACCTGTCCTTCCTCTATGTTCAAAATTGCCCCAAAGAATACGAATAACTCATTATTAAATGCCCTTAAAAGATAGACCTTAATAGTACAGCCCTTGATGTAGAAACCTCAAAATCATTCACGACTTCAGCTTTACAAGGTTGTTGCTTTGTAAATCAGGGGTACACTCCTGTTGACGTCGCGAGTGCACCCTCCCCATCATATATAGCGGCAATATCTAAATTTGTACCTCATTCGCTAGCCAACTCTCGCCTTTACTATGGGCGACACACTACAGACATCCAAACCAATCAAATACCCACTTAAGAAGACATGGTGACCTCGTGGCTGCCATATTTTCTGTTCGCGGTCACGCTAACACACGGACACATCGTGATGATGGTTTCGATTCTTAACAGCTGTTGCTCAACGAATGTCGCGTGTGGTTTCCTCTACATGGGCCCGCTGTTTGGCGAAAGACTCCCTAAAACAAAACATGTCAAGTTACGAACAGCACCACTACTACTTCTACCATTTATTGTAAACAAATAATGACTAATGCCTTAAATTTAACACTACTAAGACAGAAATTCGTAGACCAGTGGATTGTTGTTCGGAAACGTTAATGGCCTAAGCATAGCTTACTGTCAATAAAAAGAAGTTAAGACTTCCAGCGGAAATATTCAAGGGAATGGTATTATAAAATACCGGGTGTATTTCCCTGCGCTTTTATTGGAAGGCGACGGCTAAGAACAAGGAATGTCATAAATAAAAACATTTACCAACAAATAAAACCGGCTCTTGCTGGTCAAGGCACATGTCCTTACCTAAGCAGTTTTCTGTGACAATATGCCTCTTCAGATATTCACAACATGCTTCCTGTAGGCGTTTGAGTTGAAAAAGTCCGGACATAGACAGAAGATCCTGCACATTCCCTTCGTTTATCTCTACTTTCGCAGTATAAAAGAAATCTACAATCTGTAAGAAGGCTTTCTCGTTAAGGTCATTCAGCGTTACAGTTTCTTGTCGACTCTCAGCCAGGCCATCTAAAACAAAACAAATTGAAGCATTCGCAAATACAGAACCACAAACACTTGCAGATCAAGTATATCACCTCAAATAGTAGAAATGTGGGGTTTCCAAAATACAGTTACAGTGGGTAATTTGCATAAGATCTTGGTATATCTCTAACAAAGCCCTATCAAAACAACGGTACTTAAGGCGTAGTTAAATAGGATTGCGAATCTACGGCCTCTCGCTCTGATATTGTCTCAACATTAGCAAGCAAGCACGTGGTTTCGACGTATCAGCAAAGAAACGGATTTGAATCTCGTATGAAGTTGGGCTCAAGACTATTATGAAGTTTAACACTATGTGCCCTAACTCTATTTCATATAATGACGTAGTCCACTTGTAGCAAAAAGTTTTGATTAGAGTCAGTTCTTGGAAACAACCGTCAAGATTATTAGCAATTGAAGTCTTCACTATGTGCATGTATTCCTTTCGACAATAGCAACTTTTACTTATAGTAATTGACTTCTGTCGGGTCTTCAATATAAGACAAATCCATATTTTATATGTTACGGAAACTTAACTATTTATTTTAACTGCTTAATTGTCATGATCATCATCACATCCGTCTGGGATTACCGAAGATGAACTAGTAAAACGATTCACTACTACTAAGGCCTCTCCCACACTATGCCGGGTAAATTTGAAACGTAAATGTGTCGTTACTGTTAGGCACACAGGCCACACTTAAACGATATTAACCATGTAGAAAATTTACACGAAAATATATATTTTGAAAATGCTCCACAGAGTGGAGTAATTTGAAAACGCAACTTTTCTGTATTATTGTGGACCGGGAACACATTATTGACGGGGAGAGTATTGTGTGGACCGGGCTTTTCAATTTTACTTTTTTGGCATATTCGATTTCGAGCGTAGCATATTGCCCAGCCAGAGTGAGCAATATCCTGGGGAGACAGCACTATTCAAATGCGCTGGTGTCATTTCCTCGTTCCTACGTCTCTCTTGTTTGTAAATTTAACATGGCGATCAACATCATGCTTACGCTCTTGTTGGCTAAAATATCTTCTTTGATCGCTTGTTTGGAGCTAAATATTATCTTATTATTTCACATGAATATAACACGTCAACGCATCAGGAAAAATATTCGACAGTTATTGGTCTCAAAGGATCCTTGAAAACAACGACGTTATCAACCTAGTCGAAAACTCGAGGAAATCCCAGAAGCTGCAGAATGAGGGAAAGCTATTTTCAATATTTGGTGGGAAAAATTAAGAATCATGGGGTTAAGTCATAGATTAATGTGAGCATGTGCAATACGTGATTGGACCAAATGTGCCGCCTTATCGTGGACGCAGAATATTTTATCCGTTTCAACAGTGGCGGCTTTGAAGGGTGCGAGGCCCTGGGCCGAAAAAGTTTTCTGGGCCCTATGACGTCATGCACTGCACACGTTCAAAACAGTAAAAAAAATCATCAAAAAGTCCATTCAATTAAATCTGAATTTTGAATATTGTACTATCACCTCACTTCTGCTGCCTGTAAGATTGAACCAAAAGCAATCGGACCCTCGATAAGTACGCTGGACGGCCTATTGCATGTGGGTTTTACTTACTCCAATGTGGCGCTTGGTAAATTCAGTTATATAGTTGATAAGAGCACAAGGTAAAGGGAAGGCGGATTTATTGCAAGAACTATCAATTACACCAGGTCATATACATACATATAAATATATATGCTTAGCAGTGTCGTAGTAACGATTTTCAAAATGGGATGGGGTGTGCCACTGTCTAAACAAACAAAATCTATCCTTTGGATGGATTGCTACGTAACAACACCTTGGCTAAATGTAGAAGCAGACCCCCTGCCCTGGTTATTACGCCACTGATTCCCCCGAAATAAACGGATGTTCACGGCCTTTTAATTAGAAGGGGGATGGTACTTGGCTAGGAAGACGTGCAACGTAACACTGCAGGGCTGAAAATTAAGTCCTAACGAACGATGTCATCTCGAATAACGTAAAATCATATTAAAGCCCGGCAACAACACATATAGTTTTTTCCATTAGAAAGACAACGAAAACAAATCTTCTAAATGTTAACGGAGAAAAATTCATCTCAAAACTATACAGTTAAATCCAATGCTTAAGGAAAGTTAAATGAGGTTACCACACGGAGCCTATGAGAAAAGAAATCTAGCATATATTACAGCGGCTCAGTATACACACCAATAGCAATAGTCATTATCTGCTATTTCTGGCTTAATACCATAAATATGCGATGGAAAGAATTTACTCAATAAAAAAAGACTAATTTGGCTACACAACACATCTAACAAATTTCTAACTTTGAAAAATCTGTATAATGTGGAAAAGTTCTGTGACATCACAATTTTGAACAGTAATGAATTGTGGAAATTCACTGTTACTGTTGCCCTTGTGGTAAGAACCAACCAACACTGACACATTAGCCCTCAAAGTTTCAAATCTCTCTAACAAAACCTTGATACTTGATCCTAACTTTAGGATCCAGGCAAAATTAACAGAGTCTTGACTAGAGATTTTTGAAGATTCAAACACTACTAGTTTAAACACTATATATACTACAGGAATGGTATTTTTGGAAACAGACTAGTCTAGGATTGCACCTACATATCTCGAGTCAAATGCAAGGTTTGCTATTTGCGAAGTCATCACTTTCCCTCCGCATAGTACAAGTGTCTGTTCAAGCCCTTTAACACGAAATACGGCTAGACACTTAATCCCTACAACCCAATGCCCTTCGCAGCTCGTACATCATAGACTGTCACCATTATTGGCTGAGGATCTGATCCGATTTGCACATCGTTCACACCATATGCTGCCTTGCTATTTTGATCAAAGGTCTTTCACAAAGGATTGCAAGGACACGAGAAAAGACCAAAGAGATCCAATCTTTTTATGAATAGCTCATCATATGACTTTGCATCTGATTACGTTGCCTCGAAGTCACAGGTGCATCTCTTACCGATCGTGATCAAATATCGATAATAATTGCTGTAGACAGTAATACGTAGATTACTAAAATTAAAACGATAATAAAATATCATTGTCCATAAGCAAAATTAGTGATGTTTAAATGAAAGTATTTCTTGCATAACTGGGAATTTTATGTTTTACCTTTCCGGCTTTACATGCACTTGCATTAAACAACTGATCTCCTTGTTACCTAAAACTGGTTCTGCTTCGACCTTTATCTGATTTGGCACATAATATTCCCCCTTCCTCGTTTACAGTTCAATCACGCAAGAATTACTAACTTCAGCCGCCTCGTTTTTCTCGCATAGTATGTATCGAAAATCAAATAGCATTGGAAAGTTCGTGTCTACATTGTCGTACGTGTACGGGCTCGCCCGAACATGAATATCTTCAATACATTGTTGTACAAAGAATTGTTTTGCAATTCATCTGTTTAGTTCACTGGGATGACAAGAAAGCGCCGTTTCCTAACGCGATCAACCAAGAAAGTACATAAAAACACGTGGCAATAAGTAGAAGGGAAGGTTTAAACTACTTAAGGGACGAAAGTTTAAATCATCGGGGATCAAAGTGCATGGCAGAATGGTAAACTTCGAGTACCACATCCCGAGATATGATCCCGCACATACTTTGCAAACAGAAAAATCACTAAAGGCCATCGTGCCATACCTTTTTTAGGTGCATGACTCTTTTTTTGTCTAGAGGGACTTCAGCAAATTGGTTTGGCAATCATAAAACTCTGGGTCTTACATCTACTGTACGGTGAAGCTAAAACCATGAAAACCTAACTATAGTGCAAAACCGGGCACCAATGGACATGATGATCGATATAGTCTGTTAGTCACTAAGTTCAAAATCTTATAAACGAAGTTATACCGATTCCAACGAAGTAACTGTATCTCAACCTGTTCAATCAATACAAAAAAACCTGCAAGACCTACGATTCCCCTACCTTACAAACTAAACGTTTAACTCTAAATAGTCAGCGGTGGAAGGTTCCAGTCGAAAGATCTTTAAAGCGCCAAAAGTACGTTTTCACTGGCATCTAATCTTACGACCGTACAAAGATCCCTCCCCCTAAGTAACCCAGGTCGAAAACCACAACGTCAAACCAAACCTACAAAATAACGGGAAACCAACATGCAGTACATAAACCTATTGGATTTCATAATCCGTCTTTTCTGCTATTTCACAACTGAATACTATCGTAATTTTATTGTGTGCAAACTTAGAGCTGATGTTACTTCCGTTTACGACTTGGGATCCACCTCACATTAACGAAGGATGGTGCAAAAATACACAGACAACCTAACACAGTTGCGCTTAAACTTTCTTTCCTCGTTTCCTCAACCAAACTGTAATCAGCTGCCAGCAGCAACATTTTGACACCGCGCAACTCCAAGTGCTCTTTCTTGCTCCTTGTTACAAACGCAAGCAGCTGCAAGTGAATCCCATACGCTCTACACTGACATCGTTAACATATTATTAAGACTTCATTATATCAACTAGGGTACAGATGCTCCTTTAATTTGAAGTGTGATGAACTAATGATTCTGCTTACTGCGGTCTTCAAATACCTCACCCAAAATATCAAGTGATATGCATTTTTCCTTGTGACACAACCCACCCTCTTAGTATGAAACGGTTTCTAAGGTCTCAGCAATGATATTTGTGATGTGCGTCACATCAGTAATAATTCAGAATCTCATGCGCTGCGGACGTAATCCACCTTCGTATAATGGAAACTGATATGTCTTGAAAATAGCACATAAACGTAGAAACAAATTAGGGACCTACAACAAAGACTAAACATCAAAGACTGTGAACCCCTTGCGTAATTCCACAACTAAAACTCGAAAAAAAGTCCATTTCGTCTAACCATCATCAAAAATGGAATCTTCTAGTTCTTATAAACTTTCACTGCATTGTTACCATGCAGTTCTGACACTGGCTACAAAACATCAAAATATCAGAAATTTCAAAAGAAATGTTCTTACTTGTAAACATCGCCCGAAAGTATGGACTGCTGGATGATAGCACCAGTTTGTGTGCCGGAATTTTTGTGCCTCCGACCTGTAAGACTACATCGCAAAGCTCACCGCGTTCCCGCATGCAGTAGAGAACGTAGAGAAGATCCTTGTTGTGGCCCACATCAAAGAAAGGCACATGTGATGGCCGGCCCTCCACTGGCTTGATGGATGCCGCAATAGCACACGTTTGAGCCATCTCTACAAAGGGAAAAGATAAGAGAAAGGAATTATGAAAAATGCAACCTACATACCTTTGCAAAGTGTGACAGAAAAGTGCCTACCTTCATGATATCTGTGACTTAAGAGTGGCTGACTAGCTGCAACCGAATACCAAATTCATTACATATGTGTATCACAAACATGAAACATTAGAAAAAGTAGAAGAAAATGTGTACATGAAACATGAGGTTTAAATCAGGTGCGATTTTTTTAAAAAACATTTTCAGAATCAGGGCAGGCTCACTGGCATGATTAATGGCATTCTCCCCCTTTGCGAGTTCATCTATTAGCCGATACAAAAGTGCTCTCATGTTCTCCAAATTATAAAAAGTCACAATTTTTAACTGGAACGAAGCAAATAGGTATAGCAATGGCTTCTTTTACCCAGTTGGAAAAGCGTGTGAAATAACCTGAGGGAAAATAACAAAAAAGGTTTTTAACAGACACAAACCCGTTAATTTTATGACTACTAATAACAGCTTTGGGAATACCGCCCTAGTTTTTAAGAGATTTCTGCTAGGAAATCGTTAAATTGTACGATAACAACATCTATTATATTTACAGCACTTACTATGATTCACATTTCTCTTGAACTTTTAATTACAACACCTGAGATGAAATATAGTTACGGTACATTTGGGTAACGCTGTCTCCACATATATTCCTATAGATGGCCCACGAGAATTCTGGTCTTATTGAATCCACCGTCTTAGTACATTTTGAGTTGGCTAGCTGTAACCCCGCTTTACACCATTGACAATAACAAAGTTTGTGTATCTGGATCCACGAAGTACACAGTGCGATTAACTGTCTCGAGTCAGAAGCCGTGTTATCACAATTCATTAAAGCATCAGAAATAATTTTCACATTTTCTGTATCTCTTCTTAAGACTAAGAAGGCCTATCATACAAGTGTTGAACGTGTTTTCGACTTGGTCACACTATATGGCGACTTCTTAGCATAGTTTTCTTAGGTGCTAGGAGTGTAGCAAAGTGCACAAACACCAACTACTTCGACCATTCTGGACCTCAATGACTAAGGCGCAATTAGGAAGTCCGGCCATCGTAGACAGGCACAAAAGAAAATATAATGATAATTCCCAATGTAACTAAATGGAAACTAATTACCCTTCTCCTAGAATATAAATGGATTGGCAGCTACTTGGAGGGACAGTCTTCTCTCACGCAGAATTTTCAGGGTCATTGTGATACTGCGAGGCATTAGGGAATTGCTGCTACGCACCATCTCAGCATGCGTACTTACAATAAGATTCCTTTGCTACACTTTGGTACCTGTGATAGCCATCATGTGGATGAGATGAAACTGTTTTACGTGGCCCAGTTTTCAATACTGGGTTCCTGGTTCTATTGAAGTGGGGTAAATATTGATTAAGTGATTTAATTTTGAATAAGTAACAACATTAAATAACAACATAAGCTGCAACACATACGTTTAAGGAAGTACCACAACTCGCTTAATAGCATTAATAATGTCTATCGCAGAAATATTTCAGTTTTATCCAAGATGAATAGTATATTGGAGGGGCTTGGGGCAAAGGGAGTAACTGATGTGTCTCTTCACCCTGGGACCCTGGGAAGTAGTCGGCCTTATGTGGGCACTGCCCTACACCAATTACGAGATTAACTAATAGAAAATTCTTACAAGACCCAGTTGCGCTGCTCAGGGAATAAGAGGTTTACATCGATGATAAACATGAGCTACGGCAATCAGTGATTACAGCTTTGGACGCTTCTGAACTGTTCCTTAAGCGATCACATAAAGCGGCAAGTGGGGTGTGACCCTGGCGGAGAGTATTAGATAGGGCGGCCTGTCTTCAGCATCTCAGCGTATGACACAGTACGCTAATTGCTTCCTAATGGATAAACGGAAAGCATAATAACACCTACACGTGTAATGACACCTTGACGTTTGTACTCCGATCTGCCCAAAATATCTACAGGAAAAACGTGTAACATAAGAAGGCTTTTAATGTTACCTTTGCGCTGCCTGTTGACTTGTACGCACTTTCTACATTTCCGAAAGTTTACTTTCACCATGTTTTTACATGGTTCTTAACACTTGCCTATTACAAACCTCGTGATCTTAACATTTTTCAGTATTTTAGAAGTTGCGTATAGGAAGAAAAAACCAAATAGTGAACCACTGTCTTACCGAATTGAGATTATTTCAGCAAAGGTCTCAAACAATGGGTGGGACCACTGAAACACCTTGTGTTTTATCAGGTCATCATAAAATGGAACATACCAACAATTGCATAACACGAAACTAAATCACCTAATGAGTGATCTTCCGAAAAACTTGTAAAAATTAAACAGTAAGAAAGCGATGTAACCCAAAACTCCTATGGTTATATTCCGATCACTGTATGACACGTATATTGTCCTCGCGCATGTAAGTAGCAGGATAAACTGAGAGCAAGCCGGCAAGTGCAAATCAAGAAGAACTGCTGACTAAATTGCTATCTACCTCTTTCCCTATCGTCAGCTACTCACCAAGTACCACTAAATCAAGGTCTTGATCTCTGCTTTTGGAAAGTGTTCAGACCACATCAAGGTTCTTCACCTGTTCGATGCACGCACCATTCCAGAAGAATGAGAAGAACTCCACCTACTGGTAGTAATTCCTTAAAAAAGTAGGTTTAATGTGTATATATGTATATGCTAGCGCTTGTAGTTATATATACCTCAGGCCTCCACCTACACAAATATCAATGTAACAAACTAATGACACTATTCTCCCTGATTGTGGTGTGTATATCTCCGGCTGCCAATGGACGCTATGAAAGCAATCTACTGCGTGCTAACAAAGCTAGAAACTCTAAAAAGGTTACCGGCGATGAAAAAAGCGACCTCAAAGCTATATCCAATCTTTACAGCTCCTCTCCAGACATATTGTTGTGGGGATTACTCAATGTCAAAAGAGTATTTAAAATAGAAAGCAACAGGATATGAGGGGGTAAAAATAATACATGGCTCCGTATTCCATAGACCTTGACAGCTAAACAAAACAAAAGAACGGAAATCATTTCACATCGAAGATACTTTGATCAGCAATGGGCTGCTATTCGTTGATCGGTTTCCCAGCCGAAATGAATTTCCTTCACAGTACGATCCTTCGTTTAAACAGGATCCCAGATCCACAGTATTGTCCATAGAAGGGAACTATACCAATGATTACAAAACCGCGTTCATGGTTTACTAACGTTGGTTGGCGTTAGACAACAGAAGTCAAAAACTGCTTTTCATGAAGACAAGGCCTCGTCTGAAAGCATTGCGGGTGACGTTTTTGCAGATGTACGCTAACAAAGTGAGGCGGCCACAGAACGGAGTGGAAGACCTCCAGTGCAACAAGAAAAGAGCACAGAAACAAATTAAGACTACATGGTGTTACTTTGTCCTTTCGCCTGATAAGAGGATATCCCATCCTATCGTTATATACACAAACAATAGGAAACCCTACAAAACTCTTGCTTGGATCAAAGCAAAAATGCCGAAATAGCAAGTTTCTACTTCGTGTACATGGCAGTCTGTCCTACGTATGTCCGCTAAAGTGATTGAATTGGGAGGTGGGCGTTCCCTGCAAAACCTAATGCACTTCTTTCAGATTTTGATGATGCTGCAATCTCAGTGTTAGTCAAATCTTCAATGATAAGAGAAACTTATTCGTCTATTAAACTAAAAGGGAATAATAGCCTTTGCTGCGCATGCTTTGCTCTTGGCCTCTAAGCTACTGTCAAACCAATACTATGCTAACGCTAGAATCGGATATTGCATCTGTTGCAAGTTGTTGCACTCTCTTGTTTACCGTTGCAGCTAACGGTTACCGTTGTCATGCCTGGGGCAAAAACTTTGAAATCCCATTGTCTACCTTTGCTTCTTGCTATTGTTCGTTTAATAGAAGCAGATTTTACAGAACTATTTTACAACACTTTATTCCTTGTACTTCACAAAGTAGCCTACTGTAACACCCCACAGCACAGTGTAACAATGGACAGCTACCGACAAAAAACTGAATCGAGAGTTTCGTCTACTTATTGAAATGCGCTGTCAGTTTAGGCCGAGTCTTGTCGAACATTGTTTGTATTTTCGTCTACTACTATAAGTCATCGCAGGCGTGAAATTAACTACAAGATTCAAATATACAAGAATTGAATCTACTCAAAGAATAACTGTTCCTGAATATAACAGTAGAAGTAGGCCTAGAAGATAAAAATTGGCATTCAACAGACTTGTTTGTTCTTAAAATACTCGGCTGCAATTTATCATGTCGTTTCTTTCTATTTAGCATTATGCTAAACTCTACGCAGATCGACCAACTGATACATTCATAAACTACGTAACGTTGCATCACTCGCCACTTTCCTGATAAACAGTCCCTCTGTTCTAGCAGTGTAGCTGTGTATCAGGCCATTTATAAACGCATGTTCTTCTTTACAGCGGTGATTTACAGGATTCAAATGACCTGGTATTAAATGGTGGTGTATGATGGTGATATTGAAGAAGCCGTTAAATTGGCGAAGCAAAAATGACGATTAGAAAAGTCACAAAACTCCCATTAATTGTTACTGGGTAGCGAATCAGCATGGGCCATGAAAAAGCTCTTGGTAAAGTGGAAGGTTATGTCTAGGAATAAAGCTTATAACACCCTGTAAACACGAAGAGACTATATGACCTAGGCTTAAATTGATGATATCTAGAAAATTTCGATAATTGATTTGATATCTTTCTACTCAGTTGTATTGATGAACACTACAGATTTTGTGAAGGTCAATTTTGGACGGGCGCTGAGGAAAGGGTGGCCTTATAAATGCACAAACACATGTGGTATGCAAAAATGTATCTCCAGCAAATCATTTACCCTGTAATGGCAATCTTTGCCTTTGGCTACATATACCCCAACACACACACATTGCAACCCAGCAAGCAATTGCCAAACCAGACATATCCTCAACTTGTCAGTTAATAACTTAGTTACAACATCCAAGCCTTAAAATGAGTCTCTTCATGTAAGGGTGTATCCATTAGGTAAAAAGGGATCCCTTCCTTTTCATAAAGATTTACTTTGCTTTTTCTATCAATTTAAAGGATTTTTTTGTCGTACAGAACTCAATACAGTGGCTTTGTATTTGAAGAGATTGAGGCCTGGGGTTCAACATTGAAAGATGATTGTGCCACAGATTTTACTCTTCCAATAGTGTTTTCCTTCCCATGGGAATCCTATAATATTAATCAGTGGCAGACATTTATGATTTCACAATTTGTTTGCATCTGAACCTTCATTTCTGATGAGTATACATATGAGAAATGTTATTTAACCATGATCATATCGAGCTGCCTTTCTTAAAGTACATTCCGTAATTTTGTTGAACAATTTGAATTATGATAACAGTATCACCAAATAGAAGCATTTTTACTTTCAGAATCTTTCAGTGTAACATCGTATCAAGTTTGGAGAAAGTTGAGCAACACTATGATATGAAATTGACTTACCCATCCTAAATGGAATAATCACTCAATCTTACTTTTAAAATACAAATATTCAAGTATGGCATTACTTGGCTGAGTAAAATATTTGACACCTGATGGTTAGATAAAATAAAAGGCCTTACCCAAAGAAACCTGGCATGCATAGATATTGTTTGTGTGGCTCAGGAACTATTATGCAAGGCTTGATCTTTTTCATTATCTGAAGAGCTCTCTATTACAAATCCTTCTTTGTTTTATCCATGCTTTTCATTAAACCCTGGTAAAAGGCTGTAGAGTAAAACACCACATTTTTTTCTCAATTACAATGGTGTCCTTGATGCTAATGAAAACAATGACAATGATGATAATGATGTTGATAATAAAAATAATTGTGACAATTATCAACTCACCAAATGTAGGCTTCTAAGGATGTTTGGATATGTTTTAAATAATATAATGCCCTACAGCAAAATATATTATAACCTCAGATAAACTAAGCAATTATATCCCAAACATTGAACCCATTTAATCCACTTAAGTACATAGACTCTTGTTGAGGATACAAGGGTCTGATTTTGTAAAACTATTAGCCCTAATACATGTCAAACTTTTCTTAGAAAAGGAAGTTGAGATAAAGAAAGAACAAACAGAACAGGAAGTGAAGTTATAAAGTATGTTGATCCAAAACATAATAGACACAAAGTCATCCAACTGGTGCTTGATCAGAGCATGATAATGATTATTTTCATGTCATCCCACATGCAAATGTTACCAGCTGACCTCTGTTAGCCAGTCTGGCCAATAATGATTAGTTATTGCCTAGTCGCAACTTAGCATTTCTAACATTACTTCTGGACATCTTACCAGGAATGTAAATAGAGTGAAACAACTTACTATGCATAAAAATATAGATATAGAATTTATAAAAATCCAGTCACTTCATGAGTGGAATTTAATAGCTTCTATTTGTTTACCTGGAGTAGCTTGTACAGTAAAGGCTTCATGTAAGGCGGGTCCCATGAGGTAGCCTACAATACAATCTTCAGCTTGATGAACTTGACCATAAATGACTTTTACATCTAATAAGAGTGCTCTAAATCAATATAGATTGCATTCCATTATCATATTAGTTAGGAATCTTGCTTTACTATTTCTCCCCCAAAACTTTGTGTTTACGTTTGTGAATGTAAAGCTTTCATGAATACACATAAGTTTAGAGTAAAAGATTCAACTATAAATCTATTCATGATTGCAACAAGATAATTATCTTACGAAATGATCTTTGATAGGTGTACTTCCTTCTTAAAACCATTGCTTTGATCTCAATAAGATGTACATAGATAAAGAGATGTACATGTACAACTAACATATATAAAACATAAAAAGGTATCATAAATCAGAACTAATATTATGTGACATGACAAAAGGGTAATGAATTGGACTTTGATATACAACTGCAGATATAAGAATAGCTGTCCTCTCAAAGGCAAATGTAAAACTAAATGTATGGGTAATAGATGGTGTCAGAAAAGGAAAAGGCTGGCAACTTTATACTTTCTTACCGTAGCCCAAATGTCTTCTTAACACCTCCAAGAATCTTATATCTTTCAAAATTACACCACACATCCATCTAACCATTCTCAGATCATTTCACGCCAACCTCAATAAATCAGCTAACAAATGCCTTGTATAACTTGCTCTAGAATCTTCAATCCACACCGGCTACCACCCTCTATAGCCTCAGCCTTTCCCTTAAACAATTTATGATAGTGCTGGTCTGTCAGTACTGATGATTACATTGACGTGGTCTGCCTTCAACAATTCTACAACTATGCCAGAATGACCAGCTGCCTTGCCATACTTCATCTTATCAATAGCCTTAATTACCATTGAACTGATAATGTGATTTCCATGCCTGACATGTCACGCATCAGGGCTAAAGAACCAGTTTTCCTGGGCACATTTCTTACCAACAACATCCTAGTTTATCTTTGACACCTTTTAGCTACTTACATCTTGCCTTAAGCTGATCATCACATCTCAAAATATTAGCAAATATTTGCTCTTCAGTGAGTTTCTTGGTAGCAGATATCTTAGATCTTACATTGTGCTTAGTAGAAATATAAGGTTCCTTGCTAGACCCTCCAGACTTCATGCTTTCCAAAGCCTATTTCTTTCCTTTATAGCTTTGTCTCTCCCTCCACCACCATGTTTACCTGCATCTTACAGGACCTTTTGTCCACTTATACTACATACATATTGTAGTGTTTTCAATGTTGCCATAGCAACAATAGCATCAGCACAAGTACTCCGAACAATAGTGTTTCAAAGCCTTAGTTCTTTGCTTTTCAGTTGTTATCAAGTCATGATGGACGTTCTCTTATGTTCTCTGAATACGAATCTGAATATGTCCTCCTTTTTTAATGATATTCTCTAAGCACCAGTCAGAAAGGGAATATTACACATATATTAACCAACAGCTCACTTCAATGTTTATTAAATTTATATCGACTCTCCATGTTATGATTTGTTACTGTACTACTGTTGGGCAATAATATTTCTTTACCTCTGGAGCCCTTTGGAACATTATACAACATGTTCATTACATTTTCAATGTACAATCTATGTATGTATGCTAAAATGTAATAAATATGTCACTTTAGTACCTAAAAGAGTCTCACTAGAGCTCAAGTATGTTACTTAAGTTTAAATTTATTTCCATGTGTTTATACACTTCCTAGTTTATCTACACATAATATATTTGGGACTTCTTCTTGAAACATGTTGACTGAAATATGCAAGTGGTTAAATTACAGGATACTAGGCCTACTGTGCAATGGGAATATGAATGTAAAATAGCATCCATCTGTTGCATCCAGTTTCACTTGTCTTACAAAATCTAATATTTTATTTTAAATTTTCATCTAACAGAAGACATCTTAGCGAATACCTTTTAATATGCAATCCTTGTAACCTCCATCTCTCCTGTAATACTTAGCAAAAAATGATGATAACTTGCTTCATTCTGCTTCATACAAAGGTCATTGGGATTTAGCACTGAAAAGAAATCCACTATCCAGAAGATATGCTTTTTTGTACCACATACAATACTGGAAATGCCAGTTGCTGCTTAGCAATAAACAATACTTATATAAACCCCACCCCAGAATGTCTGGGATTCTTAACTACCAATTCTACAAATGTCATAATTGTAATAGACATCAAAGCATTCCCTCAAGGGTTGGGCAAAAGTGTAAATAGGTGATGTAAACAAAGGGGTTATAAATACAAAAGCTAATAATAATAACTAGATAATCACCCTTGCTAATTTTTCATTTGTAATTGCAGATCTGAACTTTCAGCAGTATAGTATCTTCATTATATGCAATAACCTCCTGACAACAAAGGTTCATGGCAACCTGTCAATTACTAATGGGACAAATTAGTTATACCATATATAAATCAGACTCTCTGAAAATCTTGTATCATGATGAATCTCCCTAAAACCAGCAAACAAGGCTAACAGAAATAAAATCACTACTGAAGATCAAATTTTTATGTTAACCACTATAACCCTCCACAGAGTAAGTATGAAGGTGATGATGTTTTAAAGCATGAACCCCTCCTCTGAAAGGGGTTTGGGTGGTGCCCCCCATACATGGGGTATTTATCAGATCATGGAGCATTGTACGACAGGATGCCCTCCTTAATGCCACCAATGGCACTTCTGCAAATCAAATCTTAACCTTCTGAAATTGAATAAAAGAAAATTAACTCCTAGACCATATCATCTCTACTGTGGTATGGTTTTCTCACTTCCTTCTCCTTAAATCTCTCCATAGTAGTTGGTTTCACAAGTAATAAAAACTCAGAACAATAAGGTTGATGAGATAAGAATGGTACAATAAATATAGAACCTGGGTTGGATGCATGGGTCAGAGCAGCTGCCATGGGAGGCTATGCTTCCCACTCATGTCATACTCCAATGGATGCAAAAAAAATTAACCAAAAATTCAATGATTTGTGGCGTACAATGATTACAATACATATGTGATCTAAGACGCTTGCTCATCAACTCACTGATCATCTGCGTTGAAATGTGTAACTTAGCTTTTGAAAAACGAACGCTTTTCAATCAACCAATTTGGTATTTTTTTTTTTTTTTTGCATTTGTATTTGTTTCGCTTGGCCGTTTCAAGTAAGAAAAAAAAAAAAAACAGTTTGTGCAATCCCAGGGTGAGACTTAAATTTTTCCTCTTTGTCATTGCAGGCTGCAGGAAATGCTGTAAAAAGAGCAACCGACAATCTAGTCCGAGCTGCACAGCAATCCATCGCTCATCAAGAGGAAGAAAGCCTAGTTGTATCCAGAAGGATGGTTGGAAGCATTAAACAGGAGCTAGAAGCTCAAGCCGAAGTCCTTCGTAAACAAAAAGAATACGAGATGGCACTTGGGAAGCTGACCGCTGTCCGGAAAGCCAAATACGGAAAAAGTGGTAATGAATCTGATTTGGAAGGATGCCAAAGCGGAAACGATTCCTCTCGGTAAATATTGTCTTATCTTGTCTTGGTGCTTATCTTGTCTTTTTCGCTTTACACCCTCCCCCCTCTGGCAGACAAAGGTCGCTCAAAACTGAGAGGGACGATAACAATCGTACAGGAGGAGGATCTTCAGGGCACGAACGCTTTAATTTTAAATGCCGCATTGTCCCACAGCTTAAATTTTAACAGAGGAGCAACTTTTTTTGCGGGGGAGGGGGGATTGTTCTGCACCTTCCTCTTCTGTTTGGCCATCTTCACATTCATTTTTCAATGATTACTGGATTAATTGGAAATAATTTAGAAACAAACAGATTTAATTTGAAATAAAAGATTGCTATATTTGTGTAAACGAATTTAAATACAATACGGCAAGGAAATTCAAAAATTTTAAATATAAAGGAACATTCAAAACTGTGCTGAAAGCTTCCGAAATTGCATAAAAATGCAGTTAACATGTATAACAGAAGAAATAGTAATCATTCCGCAAATTTAAAAATAAATAGTAAAGGTAAAAACTTTTTGATAATTTAAAGTTTTTAAGCAAAAGGATTTATTTAATTTTTAAGTTTATAAATTTCCCGAATAACAAAGTTTCTTGAATTTTTCATATATCAAGTTTTTAGTTCATGATTGAACAGTATTAAGTACCAAAAAGTTGGTTCAAGTATTTAGCAGTAAGTACCAAAAAGTTTAAGAAAATTTCAAGTAGAGGAAAAATTTTAAGTGCTACGGTAAAATTTAAATTATAAATAATGGAAATCTTCTCTAGTCTCCTTTCTGCAAAATGGTCTGCTTCCCCCCATTTTCCCAATAAAAGGCTTTCCCACTCTCGCAGATTATTGAATACACAAGATATGTGACGAAATAAGAAC
>JAAAKL020000980.1:0-34323 GCA_010016065.2 Carybdea cf. marsupialis auct. non (Linnaeus, 1758) | reverse complement strand
AGTGTATACTGACACCTAGCTAATCGATACAGACCACATTTCTCCATCCGGAACAATATCAGAGGCCATTTTCGTAACTCTCCCACTTTCACTTTATAAAAAAGGTTAAACCACACGGCACTCCTTCTCTTTAACTTCCTCGACAATATTTACGCCCTATTCTCCTCCTAACCTCTTTACTTGTCACATTTTCGTTATATGCCTCAAACTCTGTTGATGGAATGTATCTGAGTTTGTTCTGGCCTCAGTCTTCTCAGTCTTCAGTCTTCCTCATCCGCCATCCTTCTGTCTTAAACGCCACAGCTTGCACCTTCCAATCGTACACAAAACTGCACAAGATGTCACTCATAAGGTTGGAAAGAAGAGATGCCAACAACATGACAAAATAAGAATGGTGACATCCTGCTGTCACGGTAACCAAAAAAGGTAAGTAATTCATTTTAGTAAAGAACAGTTAGGACTTTCTAACTAGTTTGGCAAGTTTACATTTGCATTCTCACTGTATTTAAGTGTGGCTCCCTAGTCTCTTGCTCGAAAATAACACCCAATAAAATGGTAGCTGCAAATACGTGAGTAATTCATCGCTGGCATTGGTATAAGCAGCGGGGAAACAGGCCATGGCCACTTTCAGGGTCCTAAGAGAAGATGAGGTAGGCCGGTTTTTACAAGCTTTTATGTCGCATTTAATGGCTGGATGCCATATTTCTAGCTCTTGAGCACACATTTTTACAGTACAAATTTTCTGGGGAGGATCCCTCAACGTCTTGCATAGTACTGCCCTAGGCATTCAACGTGGCTTTATCCTTACTTCGAAAATTCGTGCATACGGTACATCACAGGGCATCACAGGGTAACGTAACTCAGGCACGTACTAACGCTCAACACATATTTGCGAAATAGAACATACAGTGCATGTCATTCATTCAGTACTTACCAATTCTCCGAAATTGTATATTTCGCTACCAAGAAGTGCTGCGAGTGACAGGTTAAACGCGCGTTTTTGTAGTTCCAGCGCTAAATATGGACGAGAAGAGGTACATTTGCAAGTCAGCTATATCAGTCGTAAACTGACCTAAACGTACGTGTACGTACAATGTCATCATCAGACACCATTGCTATGATACATCCCATGTATAGGACCTATTATCGAAAATCACCGATAATATCAAATCTTTCAAACTTGTCAAACTTGACTGATTTTCCGCCACATGTTTTAAGACAGCAGCCTGCCTTGCGATACTTCCCTCTGTTTGTCTTCTTGTCCATCTGTTTAATTGCTCAAGAGCTCTTTTAACTACTTCACAGTTATGCCACCAACACAACCCAAGCCTCCAACATTTAATGTTCCCCTTGTGTGCGATCTCCCTGCCCCTATAAAAAAGTTCCTCACAATGTTTTGTCCTGGTACACGCATGCCTAGAGAAAATGCTATTCTCTAAACAAATTTCACACAAAAAAATCCAGACAATACGCTAAGGAAGTACGGAGTATGCATCTGCAAGTAAAAAACTAAGGCCTTGAAATTTATTTCATCTATAAAAGATATTTCTATGTTGCTTGTTCGCATCCGTTTTAGGCTATGCCGTTAATGATCGTTCAAAAATAATTCGATAATAGAAAGATGACTGTGATCCTTATCATAAGCTGTAGTTGCAACAAACAAGGTTTCCCACCAAGTTATCCATTCCCTACCGGTCGCATCTACGTTAGTAGTTTCAAAGATATTAATCCTCGGTGTATTCTGCAGGCAATGTATCGTGCATAGAAGTGCCTGTTAACTCTTCGGCACTGGCCGTCCATTTCCTCCACGACATCAGTCGTCCACTTCCTCCTCGGTCTCCCCTTTTCTGTTCGGTATTCTGTCCTTATACCCATCGGCGTCTGTCTCAACGTCTCTCTTCTCATCAGTTGTCAAAAAAACTACACTTCTTTACTATTCCTGATTACCTCCACTAACCAACAAGAGTCAAGTGCTTAGTACAAATTTCAAGCAAGTTTACCTGGTAGCTCATCTAAGTTCATGCATCCAAGAAACCGTAGTGCATCGCGATAGTATTCATTGTACGATCCAACGACCTACACATGACGACATAAAAACAAAGTATCATCAGATTTCATAATGTAGGAAAGGAATATTTTCACCAGATCTGGGGTAGCTCATTAAAAAACCCGGAAAAGACAACTTCCTCACTTATGCCACTGCTATATAATTTATAAATCAGCTCCATTTATCCATATAGACACTATTATTCTGATCCTAATATTTCAAGCATTTAATCTTCGTACAAGAGGGAGCGGATAAGAAAATCGTGTTGAGATACATAGATAGTTGTAAGCACTGACGCGTACAGATTCAAATCCTTGCAAACCCTGGTACCACTAACTCGAACTTGAACATTGGTCAATGAAATTGTAGTGCATTCCTCTAACCACTAGACCATTACAACAGCTCATAAACACCACACCTTCACGTGAATCCGTTAGATAAACGCCACCAACTAACTAGGGCAGCACTTTCAGACATGCAGTTTTAATAAGCGACACCCGTTAATGATCACAGCATCTTCCAGTTGTGACCTCTATGACAATCAAAGATAAAAGGCAGCGTTTTTCATGGGTAGTCAACTTCCATTTCATCTTTTAGGTTTAAATAAAAGTAGTTTGTGTCTCTTGGTCTTTCACATTTTGATAGATTGTTTTGCGCCTTTTTACTTCTTCCTAGATTTACACTTCGCAGTGATAACAAGTGCCGCCTTCCTTAATCTTTTTATCAACCAGCTGTTCATAAATACGATTAGAAGTACAAGATCTTAGATCGATTCAAAACTAGTTTCAAAACTTTTCTTTGAAAAATTATGCACATGTGTACGTACATATTATAGACGCATGTGCACGTACACTTTATAGACACGTGTGTACGCACGTGTTATCGACACGTCATAGACAAGTGTACATACATATTATAGGCACATGTGAACCTACATGTTATAGACAAATGTGTACGTACGTATTATAAACTGTTTTGAACGTACATGGTCTAGACACACGTGTACGCACATGTTATAAACACATGTGTACGTACATGTTATAGACAAATGTGTACGTACTGGTTATAGACACATGAGTACGTACTGATTATAGACACATGTGTACGTACATGGTATAGACACATGTCAACGTAAATGCTATAAACACGTGGTTACGTACATGTTATACACACATGTGAACCCAAGTATTTTCAATGTTGAACATGGATAATGCCCAAATTTCATTAATTTTTATAAATGCCTCCCTGTAATAAACGCCGGCCTTTAACACATGATGTCCCTTAAATGTGCTAAATTTAATCAACGCTCCTGCATTTACAAGATGAAGAAAAAGAGTGTGAAAATACCTAGATACAGTGGCGGGTTTCGGGGAGGCCGACAGGGCCATGGCTCGAGACCCCAAACCTGTAGGGGGCCCCGCGCCTCAATGCTAAGAAGGAAGGATGTGTCTGACTGCCCATATTAATCTCATGAAAGTAAGTGAAAACTCTAAATTGTATCCATTGGAAGGAATAAAATGTCTTAGGAACTTTCACAGTACGGTCATGTCTGAACTTCCTTGCAATGCATGACGTCATAGGGCCCGCACCCTTCAAAACCGCAACTGCCTGGATGCTAACTCATTGTTCGTATTCCAAAGTTTTATAGCAGTACCATAACACGAAACTTACCTTACTATAGTTACTCGATAAATCATAGAATCGGCCATGCACAGTTGTCACTCCATCGATATTGTCTAGCACTGACTGTGCTTCTTTTATTATTTTCTGTAAGAAGTGGAGAAAAAATGATTTGTCAGATATCTTCCTTCTTTGCTTTAATTAAAAAACGTGATGGTTATAACTGCTGCTTATTTTCAAGATTCCTATTCAAGAATAGAAACTTTTGTTTTTGTAGTATCAAACAAGAGTGTGTGCATGTGCATGTGCATGTGTGTGTGTATGTGTGTGTGTGGGGAGGGGGGATTAACTCTTCTGTTGGATAAATAGCATCTCTTTAACAGTGACGTAAGCAAAAGGGAATAAACAACCGCACTTTTCAGTCTCCAAACAAATCTCGACTTCACACATTTCAATCGGCTCGATACTGAACTGATTCTATACATATCTCGAAATTTACAATGTTTCATATTGCACCCAGTTAGAAATGGGGAATTTTGTAACTCTGGGATGTCAAAACTTTAGGGGGCGGGGGATCAAAAGTATCCCCAGCCAGAAAAGAACCTTGCTTTTCTTCAAACAAAGTAGTTGTTGTTCAGGGCGTGTTAGTACCACACATTTTCTGTGTTGGCATATTCCTGGCCATGATTATGGGCACTACCTGCAATTATCGCAAGTACTCTTTGGGTTTTTTCTGATAGTTTACACTTTAAGGCCAAAAATAAACTTCACCACTTCCTTGCATATGCTACTTAAACTATAAAAGTCAAATAAAGTAACTAAACGACTCGACTTTTTTCCTCGTTAAGGGTAAGAAATCTACACAATGTATTGATCAGAAGTAAAGTTCACACTAAACCAATGAAGACTGAGCTTTACACTCTACTTTATACAGCTATAAACTATTCACTTATTGTGGACACGTCACACTAGATTAACAACTTGCGACAAAGATGTATGGCATCTTTAAGGTTTCAACTCTGGCATACTACATATACAAAAATTTCCTACCTTCGCTTTAAGGTTTCAACTCTGGCATACTACATATACAAAAATCCCTACATTCGCTTTAAGGTTTCAACTCTGGCATACTACATATACAAAAATCCCTACCTTCGCTTTAAGGTTTCAACTCTGGCGTTCTATATATATAAAAATTTCCTACCTTAGCTTCATCCAGTTCATTTAACTGCAACTTTATAACTCCAACAGCAGTCATACAGAGAACAGCCGATTCCTTTGACGACTTCACCTACAGAACGGAAAAGTATATGGAAGTGCAGGGTACAGAAGAAGATGTCCAAAGAATCTACATACACCCTACTCTTCTTACCAGTCTTATTTACTTAGAACAGGAAATTAGTTTCCTTTTATTGATGAGACTAGATCACAGTCATTTCAATGCACAACCTTAAAGCTCTTCGAACGTATATCAGAAATAGCAGAACACATTAATCTATGCCAGTTCTCGTACTGGAAAATCTTGAACAAAGAAACCAGACCATACACTACATGTCCATACAATGGCCCCCCTTTTTGTAGCTGTTCCAGCCTTAAAGGATACGTACCTATACAAAACATTAGCACATGCAGTACTTAAAATAGCAAAATTGAAGTAAAATATAAGATTTGATAGATCTGTGGCACACTAGCATGCTTCCTAAATATACAGAATTGAAAGAATATGCTGATATTTGCCTCTCCTCACTTCAACAAAATACTTACTGTTCTACAACTAATAGACCAATAACGAAGCTTGCCAGTTCTCATACTTAAATGATAAATATTGAGTCATTAGCAATAATACAGCTGCCATTGTACTAGCCCAAGTGATCCCTAAAAAACACTGAATCCAGGATTCTCCATCTCAAAGCGAGGTCAGTCGTTGGACGCCATTTCAGTAGCCATCAAAGAAAGCTTATAAACAATGTTATGTGACATGGCGGGCCTTCCCTGGCTATTTTAACTAAAACCTCGATCCAGTCTTTTTTTAGAGATCAGTGACTAGCCCCCGCAACTCCATCCTGGGAACCTCAAAATGGTGCAGTCTTGTCCCTTTAAGTGACACATTTTATTTTTCTTGGTTAAGTATTATTATAAGTAGCCTCCTTAATTAGATGCTCTCTTTTAATATTAGATCACGTCACTCCATTGTTGCCCATTTTAAATTGCACCAAGACCTACCTATGATCACAACACTCTATAATGCATAAGAAGGACTGAGAAACTTGATATATTGTTCAAATATAAAAATGCCTTTGAGCATACCTTTTCTTTTATTTTATTAAAGAATTCTGTTGCTTGTGATTGATCTACAGTATGTAAAGAGAATTATCTTTATTAAAAATGAAACTGACAATTACTCCATGGCAATATAAGACAAAGCATCTTAATGGTTAAACTATAACATGTATCGATGTAAGAACAACACCACCAAGTAATCAATCAATCAATCAATCAATCAATACACAGAAAACAATCATTCAGTCAGTCTGTTTGGCAGGTAGGCTGGTAAGTTGTTCACTCAGTCACTCAGTCAGTCTGTCAGTGCATCCATCAGTCTATCTGCCTATCAGTCAGTACATCAGTCAGTCAGTCAATCAGCAGTCAGTCAGTAGGTCAGTCAGTCAGTAGGTCAGTCAGTCAGTAGGTCAGTCAGTCAGTAGGTCAGTCAGTCAGCAGTCAGTCCATCCATCTGTCAGTCAGTCATTGAATCCTTCAGTAAAAGTCCTAGACTAATAAAGTATCTACGCAAATAATCATTCCATGACTTCATCCAAAACATCATTCTCACTATTCTACAACTAGGCTACAGTAGTTGATGATGCTGTAACCAACAAAAGTGATCCAAGTGAACATAACGAATGGATACCACAGAAAGTCAATTTAAAAAATCATTGGTGTGAACCTAATAAAACTGTCTTTGAAACATTTCTTCTAAAAATTGAAACAGTTTAAAGGCAACCCTGATCAACTGACATGCTGAAAGGGTATAATTACCTATACAACAATTGTAGTTTTTTATTTCAAACTTACCAAAATGGCAAATCACTCTCAACTACAGCAAAATTTGCAAAACAAAAGAAACACCATAAAACAAGCAACAACCGCTGACCAAGGGGGCATACCAATAAACAAAAAGAGTGTAAGAAAAGATAATAAAATTCTGTTGTTATATACTTTTTAAATGTTTCTGATACTCTTGATTAACCTTACAGGGCTCATGATGAGAAGGAGATGGAACTTGCCACAGAAAATTTTTTAAACCCTTAATAGTAACAAAACTTTCCATTTGACAGAAACTGCTATCGGTTAAGTTGAACCAAATAAAAGGCGATTGGATAGGGCAAGTAGCAAGAATGAACACCACAGAAGACCACAAAGTGGATTCTTAGAGAAGGCAAATGGCCAGGAGGAAGGCCCAAGAAGAGGTGGCGCAACTCTGTTGGAGAGAAAGCTGGCATGATGTGGATGAGTCTAAAACAGAAAGGAATGGTAAAACTTGTGGAGGCTACCTGCCTGTAGTGGTACAACAAGCTGGTGGTGAGCTGCCAGTTAAGTAACGCATTTTATTACAGCAAATACAAATCTAATGACTTTGAATATTGTTAAAATATTGTCTTGTTTAATGATGAAAAGCACATGGAGGAGGAATGAAACTGCTAAGGTGGCAAGATAAAAACATAAGTCCTCGCACCTTTCATCTCTTGCCCAATGATTAAGCAGATTTCGACAAGTGATAACATATTTATCCTAGAAAAAGGGAAAATTAAAATATTATTTGCTGTGAAAATGCAAATTTCATTATCTTTCAATTGTCAAGTCACATATTCTAGAGAGGTTAATTTCCAGAACTGTATGGAGCTGGAAGCCAATATTGACCATGAGAAATTTGGAGGAAAAGCTGGTAAATATAAATATAAATTTAATATCATTATGGTCATGACAGCTTAGTTCACCCAACAACATGCTCCTATAGTGTTAAGTATTCTCACAAGGACTCAAAAACTGCATTGCAGCACAAGAGAATTTGCAACATACTACTAAGAATTCTCAAAAGGCTAAGGGTCTGAAGAGCATTCCGACCCTTCTCTAGTTGGGCCAGAGGTGTAGTCCTGGATGTTGTCAGCTATTTAAAATATACTAGATAACACAGCTCACATGTAATGAGCACATTTATCATCATTTTCATAACAAATAAGTAGATTCTTGATATGGGACTAACAGAACTATGGTCTAGGTAATAAAAGAACATAGGAGAGGGTTTAGAATCAGGGCCAAATTATACTGGGTGCTACTTTAGCTGAAGAATTCCGCCAACCTTTGAAATAGGGCTCCAAAAATAAAATGTATGGTATCAACTGAATGTGTGTGCATTGATGGCAGCAAAATAGGGTTACTTTCACCACAAAATCAATGAGGTATCCACCCAGCCACAGTTCTGATAATAAATAGTATATTTAAGGTACGAACTGACCCAATCTTGGAATTTTTGAAAACCTAATATAGCTTAGCAGTAGTCTTTACTTGCATAATAAGGCCAGAAATAATACCATCCATCCAGAAACACTTTGGAGACAATAGTAGTAGCGGGAGGTACATGTCAGAAATTCTGTTTGCTATAATACAATCACATCTTATCATTTGAAATCTTATATGCCCATCCTAACTCCATCTCTGGAATTTAACATCATTGATACTACAGTTACAGCTTGCATGCTCATGATTGGACAGTACACTGCTATAGCATTCAAAATGTCAACTGCTAACTGGAAATATCATACATGATAACTTTAAATTAAATTGCATGACATGTGCTTAACTAAGTAACATGTGACAAACACAAAGATCAAAATTAACGAAAGTACAAAATTGTTGACTGGCTCAAAAAATTTTGTGATTCAAAGACTTAATTATAGTTGAAATTGTTTATGATTTATAATACAGTCTTGCTACGCTAATTAATACTCTGCTTCTACCTGGATGCATTTGTTTATACTCAAAACTCTATATGGCTTTATTTAATTAAAGCTATGAAATAACAAATCTCTGCCCCTATCATTCTTTTAGCAACAATTGATTCAATTAGTTTTTGTATTCCATACCAACCCCCATCCAACCAAATATGCAACATAAGCACTGCCACTACAAAGAACTGAATACCAACTTGAACATTCCTTTTTTCTGACCATGCAACAGACTGGTTTGCTGTCTGATGTACTCAATAAATCACTAAGTCACTAACTCAGTTCTCTTGATTAATGTTATCTAATAAACAAAGCAATTGTAAAATAGCCTCTGGTGCCTTGAAAGAAAAAACACTTACTTGTGTTCAAAGTCAGCCAAAAAATTTTCGTATAACTAAAATAGAAAGAGAGATAATGCATTGGGCTGTCATAAGCATACAAAATCTTGAGTCAGCCGCAGCATACATTATCTTTTGATTTCAGCTTCAGATTATGCTTAAGATAAGCTTAAATAAACCTGGTAATATGCTACAAACCCTATACCATTGTTCAACAACTCAATCATTATAAATCATGTGTTCAAACTTCTTCTTCTTCCTCTTTCTTATCCTTTTAATGTCTGTATTTCTCATTTTGCATGATATGAGACAAGCTACTTTCACGGGACTTGTTACTGGTGGATAGACTGGGTGCCATTCCTGGCATCACCAGTGGACTTTCTTGGGATCAAGCCCTGACTCTCTTGAACAGACTGCAGGAACTTATCCACTAGGCCACGGCAGCTCCAATGTTGACCAAAACAATTTGGGGCAAGAGAAAGGGTGATGGCAACATTCCTAACTTCAAGGAAGAACTCATAATATTAAAAAAAACAGCTTTGTGCTGAAGTGAATTTCTGTACACATATATTACATGACACTTCAGTAAGAATTTTTGACTTGTGGTTGTCCTGCTTCATATTAATCTCACGATAAATTATTAAGACATGTTACTAAAGGGTGTGAATAAACATATGCTTATAAACACTAAATAACATATATAAACCAATTGTTAGATGATGATCTTCTGATACTATACATAAGCAATGCATATTCTGTGAGTCACATATCATATTTAAATGCATATATCATAGTACGCTTTAGAGTATCCACATACATGGACTTTATGTGACATCTTTATGTAATTTCTCCTATCAGTACCTCTAGAGGATGACTAGAAGAAAGGCAAAGCAAAACTGCTTCAATTACGCATATAAAACATACTATATTGGGGGCACTAGCAGTTTTATTGCTACTGATAGTGTCTTTTGTGGAACAATTTCAGTTGCTGCCATTGTTGAGGGTTGATAGATCAGTGTAATAAAAGAGATTGTCTACCCAACAGCAAAATGGTAATCTTCAATTTAGATTTACTAGGTCAGACAACATTACTGTATTGCTACATCACTATATAAAAATGGCAGGCTCTACATCCTTTAGCTATTGCAGGAGAAAAATCTTGAACCGATGAATCCAGAGCAATTTACTTCAATGAATAATCAGTCCGCTTAGAACCTTCAAGAAAGGTCTGCTCTTATATTTACACAATCAAAGTTTAATGCAAAGTGGGGGTGGGGGGAGGGTTGTATGTTGCAACATTTACATCTATTGTCAACAGCTTTTGAAAGACACTAATATATATTTCTATTCCTTTACTCCACATGATTTGCTATGACCAGTTTATGGCAAAGTAATCAACAAAATAGATCTGAAAAATCATCTTACACCATCTTGTTAAAACAAATAATTCTCTGATAGTGACCAATTTACAACACAATGCTGAATAGAGGAACTAAGACATTATTTGACCATGGCTGTGGTTATGCACAGGCTTTTTACCATGGTAAAGCAGTGTATGGATATGATACATATGAACTTTCTGTATTATCCTGTTGAAGTTTGGGGGATCAAGTCACTGGCAAGCCCCTCTTCTACTGTGGTATAATTGTAGTGTTACTAGTACAATTTTTTACCATTTTTTATATTGAGATATTAACATAATAACAACAAATCAATTTGACACCATAGGTGTATCATAATGTGGATAGATATACATATGAGTCATAGATAGATACATAGATATACATATGAGTGCTAACTACCACATACCAGGTGAATATACAGGGCAACATATAAATATTGACAAAACATATAAATTAGGAACCTCATCCACAGTGGGCAGAATAAAAAATTAATCACAGTCTTGCATACAATCAAGTACTGAAATTATATGCCATATGAAAAGTCAGCAACATTGTTAATGTATATACCTTGACCCCATCATCCCTTCCTGTATTACTCTAAATTATATACAGATAAAGTAACTGAAAAGAGATGCAGATATCTTGTAACAATACCATCCACAATACTATTGTCAACTTACATCCACTAAACCTCCTTTTTCTTTGAAATGCTCATGCTTTACAAATGTCATCAGTTCAACAGTCAATTCATGCCACAGCCTATTTCAGGATAAAAAATATTGTCACACAAGAAACTTCAATTAAGTAGATATACTACTAACAAGAATTACAGGTAAGCTTTCCCTTGAATATGTTGTACATGCCTATATTAGTTCTACAGAAAATGTTAAACTGGTTTTCACGAAATAATAAACTTGACAGTTTGACATATTACAGTCACTGTAGAGTACTTTTGTAAGATCTGGTTAACCATTGGTAGAATTGACCTGACTACAATATTTTGACGAGCTTTTGACTGACAGATAGAAGCCCATGGAACCTTTCTAAATTCTTTTTAAGCTACTTTTTAATTTTCAAAATAACACTTGTTTCCTTGTAGTGAGTCTTCCTGATCCTTGATTGTTACCCATTGAATCTGTGAACCAATTGCTCTTCTTGGAATTCCATTGATAGAAGCGATCCCTTTAATTCCCCAAAATCATTTTGAAAAAATGTCATCCTTAAAATAATTACCTTGAACTCTAAGGAACTGCTTACATGGAATGTCCTTTATGTTATGGAATGTGTGACATGATTTAGGATTTTGAAGTTGGTAGGTATCAGTTTCCTTAGCAAACAAGTTACCTGGCTAGCGTCTACTCACTAAAACATTTATAAACTATAAGGCAACTGCAGAATATTTGTTTGTAAACATAACACTGGAATGTATAAAATTTAGATGACTTTTAAGAACTCTTAACACCTTCCCATGTTCCCAAATGATGAAAATGTAATCAGCATAATGCTATGATGCACAAAAAGTCAAAAACTGTGTAGGCCTTCTCTTTAAAATTACCCATATATAACATTGCATAAAGCAGAGCACATAGGTCCCAATAGCTGTCTCCAATACCTTCCCTACTGGTCTGGAGGTATGATAATCTTAACAAGAGAGTCCTGTCACATTATATGGGAGCCTTAGGCTGTATGGACAAAATACCTAAGCTAACTGAAATGTATGTGGTAAACTTTACTCCTGACTTTGCACAAGTAGGTAGTGTAACAAAGAATTAATGTCATTCCTAAATTGCATCATCAATTCCTTTGCACACTAACAGTAACTGATCCTGGGGAAGGCTAGGTATGCAAAGTAGCATGCAAATAAAAACTGCATACACCCCAAGCAGCAGTCATCTGTTAGATAATTAACTTGCCTTCAAAGTCCAGATGGTCATGGTACAATTCCTAAAAGACAATTGCTGACACTGGGAAGAGCATTCATCTGAAAGCAGCCCCATGTGACTTAAAACTGCCTAAGGAGCCCCTTCTAAGGGGAATACATTGTGAAACACCCTCTCATCAACATAAACCATATATATATATATACCTATATTGACTCTTTATATGACAAAAGTAAAATGGTAGAAAGCAAAAGAGGAGTGAAATGGCATTACCTTTTTTCATACATCTGTTGTAATTTCACCCATTCATCTGCGATTGGGCTATCTATCTGCATTTTTTGTAGATATGCCTTTGGGTCCCTCATTTTGATGGTCTATCACTTTAAACCCTGTAAAAGCAAATAAAACATTTATAATCTATTATAAATAATCATTTTACAACAATGTTCTTAGAGAAGTTTAAATTCATAGTGTCTTTCTACTATGTTTCTTGTAAGCCAGGTGTCGCTAACATACTGGACAACCCTTTAAGCCCAGCTTACCCATAGTTACAGATACTTGAAAATACAGAAACTCCATGTTCCAGCGAGAGTGGCACCATTTTTACACAAAATTAGTATCAAAAAGTTTATCTCTAAGTGCTGCAGCCCATTTGCTCTAGAGTCAAACTCTAGGGGCTCTATCAGCCCATCACATGATATTGCCACTTGTTTTTCTCTCTTCACACTGATAATGGTGATGAGCGAAACTATGAAACAACTAACTTGAAAGCTCTAAAGCAGCATCAAGTGTTTAGACTTATTAAAAAACTCCTTAAACTTGTTTTGTAACATTCCTGTCTTGTATTCAAAAATATGATTTTTCTGCAATACTTCATGCTTCCAAGAAGAAATTTTGAGTTTCACAACCGATCAGATTCAATGGGGCATTTGAACTGCTGCCTGTTGTAAACAAAATTAACGCTTAACGCAACATTGCAACTCTTTATTAGATTTTTCAGAAAACGTTTTAAAGAAAACGAAGAGAATGACTGTGGCTGTGCCATTTACGGTAAAGGTAGCATACTTTAGCTTTCCTGACCCCCCCCCCCTGTAAAATTAACAAGGGGGCTTAACAAACCTAAATTTATGTACTTAAGTTACAAGAGCCGCTTTGTGATTATTGCTCAGAACATGATTATTGACAAAATGTTATTCAACTACTGTATTACTGTCTGTAAAGACTAACTGAAACCCCCAATTTACACTGATATCGACTAGACTAGGCGTAAATTATAAAACCAGCACCTGAATATCGAATAGGCCTACTCTACCGATTACTTATTTAACTGACAGTTTTTCATCTCGATTACATTACATTTTTCTATAAAGTAACGTAAAACAACCTCATATGTAGAGCGGGCAAATGCTTATGGGATAAGGTAACAAGGTAAAAACTGTATTATACTACATTAAACACAAAGTATTACCACTACAGCATTTCTTAATATTTTACATCAGCTACCGTCATGATTCCGAGGGATGAAAAGTTTCAATGCTCCGGTGCTTTAGTGGCAGTTAGATTGACCTCTGTCTTCAGATTCAGACGTCTTCTCGATAACGTTTTTATTAAGCAGAGTAAAACGATAAAAGTGTAGATTTTGTATAAACTTCCCGTTTTTATCGTTATACTTTGATGTCAACAGAAATGAAGCCTATAACAGAACAAGTACAAGTTTATACTTACCTTAATAACTCTCGTGCCAGTGAAAAAGATCTGTAACATTGACTTCGCTAAGTTAGTAAGCAAAATTAACTCCTCTCTAATGGATTGGCCTCTTATCGACAATGAGGTAAAAACTGGCACTAACCATTTTGTTGGCGGGAAATTGAAACCATGTTTGTTGTGGTGATGTTGAAAAAGTTCAACGTCTACTACCGGGGGTAAACCAGGGGTCTACCTGATTGGAATGAACCGATTCGAAGATATATATCATAGGTAAGGTGTCCATACAGACATTTATTCTATTATATCTTGACGGAGAAAAATTTTCAACTTTAATACTGTTGATCTTTAGACTTAGTATTATTCTGCCTGTAACTGGAATAATGGATCATGGAATGGCTCGCGTATCCTGATAGCTCCACTGAGATTTACTTAGCTACTGGATGGTACCGTATGCATGATTGGGCCTACACAAGCTAGTAGACCTCTACACTAGATCAGAATAAACGAATCAGGCCTATACGTCTAGAGAGAGAAATATAGAGCGTTTTTCACTGTAGTATAACTTGCATCGATCTCCTCTATGAATAATCGATGAATGGAATGTCGTGAGTTTTTTGTAATTCGATGCGATTTCTTTTGTAGACCCCCGTACACAGAGGGGCACGAAGATTTTAGTTTAGCTTTCAGCTGATTTAGAATATAAATTACTTGAAAGTTGCTTTATTGAGAGCAATGTTTTAGGTCAGGATAATTTTTAGATAGTCCTACTTTAGTCACTGATAATTATGATAACATTTACAAGTTAAAGAAGTTTAACAATACTTGTCTACTAGTCTGGATATCATGTGCACAGGCGCTCACTTAGCATGGCATCGAGAGTTAAAAACCCCCTTTCAAGATATCCAGGTAGATATGACATACCAGTCTACATAGGCCTATATATGTACAAAATGAGTTCTGTTATGAATATGTATTGAAGTGAAGTCTGTTTTTATAGGGCTAGGCCCGTTGTATGTAAATAACCTTATTATCTTTTCTATAGAGTTTTTCTAAAATTAATAATAACTTGTTGCAAAATGAAATCTATATGACAGGTAGATTTATTCCAATTTTTGACTTGACTTGTGCAGTACACATGTTCAAAACTGCCCAGTCCAGAGGTGCCATATGTTTTGCGCCACTTGCCAGACTTTGACTGATTTTTACTAGGATGATTGCATCCTGCATCAAGAATACCACTTAAACTTTTAATACTTGATCAAGTGTCAAATAAGCATTTAATAGTATTATCTCATTCACAACAATAACTTAACAGAAATAGTACAATAATAGATGCAAGGGAAATATACCTTAATTTAAAAGTTTCAGAAAACTGTGACAGTTTACCAGTTATGGAATAGGAAATTTCATACACTGATTAACTGCAGCCCCTTACATAAATAGAGATCATCATCATTGACACAATCATCAACATCGTCATCACTCATTTTCCCTGAAAGATGGTTCTGTGTAGACTGTAACATAGTAAATATTAAGTGAGAGCCCACAAGTAGGCTTGTGCAGTTTATATGGCTCTCATGCAACATTTTAGCCGTCCTTGATATAGACTTTAGTGTGTATATTTTAGTGTTTTTTTAAAATAAATAAATGAAAAAGTAAGTACTGTACAGGAAAGTTTTTTCTAGCTAATCTGATAACATGATGAGTGTCATAATGCAATTATAAAGGCTCTGAGTATGATAAAATAAAAATTTAAAATGTTTTTACAATTTTATTCTAGATATTCATGCTCTTCAGCTCATTTTTATGTAATTTTCTTTTCATCTTGCTTTGTTTCTTTCCTATTTACATAAAAATTTGCAGTTTCTTTATTCAGAGTTGCTTAGAAAGCTGTAATTTGTTAGAATTTGGGGTACAAAACCCTTTCATTCAACATTCAATCAAAGAAAATGAGCTTCAAATATATTTTTATACTTAATTACTAATTTATTTCATAATTTTTGTGTCATATTTTATAGCCAGGGGTCTCATCTTTGATAATACCAAGAAATGGAATGATGATGTTGATGTAAATGTGCTTACATCACTAACAAATTTCCTAGCAGTCACTGCCCACCTTACAGGGCCATCCAGGATACCCTTATTGACTGTCTTTACAATAGGAAAAGGAACTGAGGTCAGATTTTAGCATGCATTTTAGATTTAATATGAAATTTTATCATAAATTTGTCACTTTTCTCATTAGAATGAAAAAGGCAGTGCTGCCTTTTGTGCTCACAAAAAGAGAGAGAGTGAAGTTTTATGGAGATAATCTATTATCTAGAGAATGGCTATTGCTGACTTCTTCAGGCTCCAGGTAGTGTTATCCAGACATCAGTTACAAAGGCATCAATCTTAGCTTTCATGGCCCATAGGTATTGGAATAATTTAGTTAATGCCTTGTAGCAACTTATAAAGAGTTATGTTATGGCAATCCAACATATACTCATAGTAACTGTGATTGGGATTATGATATCATTTTTTGTAAAAGTATAAAAGGAGGTCCTTATCCCAATGCCATAGTTTATTAACTTCATCATTAAAATTCATGCCTGTAAAACAATTTAATTTTTGTATTAATTTTTTTTGAGGTACAAGGCATAATGGAAAATAAATATATGGTCCGTGTTTTATAACGGAGAATATAACATGTAGCTAAAGCCCAAGTTTATTCCTTTGACTCCCCTTTTTGTCAGTCAAGTGAAAGTTACTTTGCCTGCTTTTAGCTTTCAAGAGGATTTTCTTTTGGCAAGTCATTTTCTTTAATTACATCACAAATGAGGAATTCATCAAACAAGAGTTTTCATACATGTAAATTCCAGTGACAATGTATAGGATCCCCCTTTGCATGTGTAACTCATGTGGAAACGTAAAAGATCTTTCTACGCTAGTGTATAATTTTTCACATTTGAATTTTTAGTGTCTATATCATCTGCAGCCTGTCAAAGGAAATTTTACCAAACTTTACAGAATCATCCAAGAACTACTTAATCATGAAAAAGATCACATCTCTGTTATAAACAATGGTAAGTTAATCAGCAAATCCATTTGAGGTGGAATTTTGAAGTTGTTTAGAAAGTGATGATTTTCATGAAAGTTGAACATTAACTTTACTTTTGTGTGACATCACAAAATTTGTTAGAATATTCATTTTCTTTATTTTAATCAAATTTTATTTTCTGTTGCTTAAATTTCATCAAGGATTTGATTTTTGTATTTGCATTTTACTTTATTGCGTCCTTTATTTTTGCATTTTTTATGTTTATTTTAGTTTTCTTTTATTTCATTTGATCATTAATTTAATAGCATGTTTGAAATTGTTTATTTTATATTTCTTGCACCACATTCAATAGGTTTGGTTGAAAATGCTGTTGTTGAATGCTTTCATCAGTTTGAAAGGCATGTCCAAGCCAGTCAACAGGTAAAATAGATTTTCTTCTGCTGATTTGAGACTATTATATATTCTAATAAAATGACAAGTAACATTTCACTTAGAATTGTGATCACATTGTGGTTTGCTAAGTATTTGAGTACTTTTCATAAATGACCCATATCTCACATTTCTCTGTATCACAGTTTCATTTAATGTTCAGACATCAGTGATTGACCATATTTAACGAGGCATGAGGATGGTTGCTTGGTTTGGTTATAGGCAGATTTATTCCAGCAAAATTCCACTGTGCACAATGCTAGACACACAACATCTTAGATTTTGTAAGCCATTTATGCTCACCAATCTAGCTGTCAATTCATCCATGTACTTGCGATACCTGGGTAATAGAGTTATTGTGATATGTATAACATGCCTAATGCCAACAACAGTGAAACTTCAAGTTCTATGTACATTAAGAAAGGCAAGGATCAGAATGAAGGTAGCAAAGTGGCCTTTACTTGGCAAAGGATATCTTGCATTGCAAATTGCTTAAGTATTGGAGCAGTACCAGGTATGCTTAATATATACATACATATATACATACATATATACATACATATGTATGTATGTAAAGTTTAAGGCTGTCATGGGTATATTGCAGCTGTTTACAACTGCTTACAAATAGTTCCTGGATCAGAATATTATCTGGTGCATACTAGAAAAAAGAGAAAAAATAGTGAAGCTCTGACACACTCAAGTTGTATCTAACCTACAAAAGTTTTAAAGTTTGAAATGACATGCATGTAATTCATAAACTGGATAACATTATGTTCTGAAGGAATTTTAGTTGCAACAAAGATGAATTCATATCTTGTCTGAGTCCTAAAACAAAATAAGTAGTGTCCTTTTCTTCTACTTGGCCTTAGTTTTATAATACAAATTCTTTTAAAAAAGCTGATGAAGGTTAGGGTTGAAAATCTGAATAATTGGATGCATAGATTGAATATTTGGGAGCTAGGTATGGATGCAAGAGTATAATATTTTTCTTTGTCAGCAAGGTACTAGCAAAGGGGTCTAATTCATCATCTAAATCCTATCAAATTATTCCTTAGATTGAATGATACAGTGTTAACCTGAGTTATATAATTGAGATGCTGTTATTGGTTTGATGAATTGTTTCATTGGATGATGCAATAGATTTTAACTAACAGATATGAAATGTAATTAAATTTAATGATGGCATATGATTGAATGAAATATCTTTGAATTTACCATTAAAATGTATTAACAGGGGAGGTATTGGTGAAAAGGACCAGTCATAGATAGAATTGCTATTGAATTTTTAAAATATAATTCTTTGATATAGTGAATAGCAGCTAGTTCATGTCACTACATAATTATTTCTCTCTTTCCTTCAGATTCCAAGGAATAACACATTTCAAATTGAAATCACAATCTTTACGAATCAACCCCCAGCAGACATTGAACTTATCATTCAGCCTTGTGTACAAAAACTGGACCTAAGTTTGCTCAAGGTATAGTGATTTTTATCATAGAACTGAGGTATTATTCAAGGAAAGAGATAAGCTGAAAAGAAATGTAAAATCAGAAATACAATTGTTACCACTGTTTCACATTTCAAGTTCAGGTTTTTATGGCATATCCTTGCCTCCGAATTTTTTGTTGGCTGGCTTAGCTTGTATGTTTGTCATCTTGCTAGTGTTAAAGTTTTTTGTACAGGTAACAATATTTTAAATATTAGCAGTAAGTCTTGATCAAGCTCTTTCATGATGTTACTAAATCAAGAGGTTTCCCAAGTTACTTTCAAATCTGTGTAATATGTGTATCTTTGACTGGTGTAAACCATGTTGATATTTAATAACAGTTTTGCTTGATGCATCTGTAAAGGACAGTTTTACCTTATGCAGTGTTCACATCGAAACATAAAACATGAGCACCTGTAGAAATTTGCACAGTAAACACAATTTTTTTTCTTCAGTATAGTATGTTGACATACATCTATTTCCATTTTGCTTTCCAGAAAATCAATGTTGTCTGCATAGATGAAAGTTGGGGAAATATTCAGAATGCAAAGGACAGCAACAGTGCTCATGGTCAGTAGCAATATCTTGCCTCTCATTAACTTGCATTAAGTCTGCCAGAAATTGTCCTGGTGGATTGTAAAGCATAAAGATAAACTTTGACTATAAAAAGCTTGGTGGGGAGTGACAGGACTCCCAGAATAATTCTTTAAGATACTCTGGTTTCTTGTAGATCCACTCACTGTACGATATATAAGATCTCTTAGTATTGGTAATTTGTCAAAAAGGGAACCCCAAACAATATGATGGATAAGAGAGATTTGAACCTGTAATGTCAGAGCTTCCAGTGTCCTAATCTATCAAAGTATTACAGAGGAGAAAACCACTCCTCTTTCCACTAGTTTAGATAAGAAATGGTAGTGAATTTAAGGGAAAATTAAAAAATTTCAGAAACATGGAACAGTTTGTTCATGAGACATAAAAGGGGACAGATGCATGGGTGCACTAGGATCTCCCAGTATAGGTACTGTAACAAAAATAAGAGATATTATGGATTCAGTTTCTTAGGAAAATATTGGGTAGGTGTGCAGGTTGCTTAACACATTTTCATAGTTTTAGAGGATGGCTTTGATACTAGAACACATGTTTATCAACAATATAATGTATCTAGTCTGCACACCACCCATGTAAATGGTAGAAAAGTGATATTGCAAGGCACAGCTACTCTGTAGGAGTGATAATACACTGTATTTGATGATGACTTTCCCATGGCCAAATAAGCTTTGGAATGGAAAATGGCTATATGGAATCATATTCAACAGGAGGCTCTACCTCTTAATCCATGCTATTGTTAATAAATACACCCCTTATCATACTTAAACCTCTATATTTAGCTGATTGTAAAGTGAACTCCTTAATGCCCTTGACCTAGAAAGAAACCACAAAAAGAGGAAATACATAATAATTAAACATTAAAGCAGCTACTTACTGTTATTTTAGATGTACTTAGGTTATACATTCATGCCAGTTTTAAGGAAATTTACTTTTCACCTTTGCATCATGTATCATGAAGACAAAGCAGCAAGTTATTCTTAATGTCTTCTCAATTATTTACTGTTTGTCTTTGTCCCTTGATGACAGGTTCACCTGCAAGCTCTCTTGGGAACATGGACTCAAGTTTTGTTGAGTCATGCCAGTTACATAATGGTATGTTTACTTGACTTTTTTGCAGATTAAAAGTTTGTGGCCTCATCCTAGAGGCAAAAGCAGAAACAAGGTTGACAACTGTTGCTGCACCATATCACTTTTGACAGAAATTGCCTGTGTAATGGAATTTCCAGCTAAAATTGGAACAAATTAGGAAGCTGATTTTGCAATTCATCTATATTTTTTTTGTGGAAACATGTAGAGGCTCAAATCGTTTTTCTTTACGGAGGCAAAACGTTCAATCTGAAGTCTATCATGTATCCATTTCTGTCTTGAAAGTTAGTTAGTGCATGAAGTGTTTGATAGACATTGCCATTGTGATGTCATATTGGTCTTTAAATATGCTCTTTTAGTTCCAAAGGGTTAAGAGCACAAGGCCATTTCTTGTATATGGATCAATCAATGCATTGTTATCCTTGTGCCTTAGGTTCAATTGATGATGATTACATCAAACAGCCTTGAAACAGGATTATATCAAACAGTATTGTTGTATTTCACAGAGATGACAGGTTGCTCAATGTCAAATAATCTATTAAAAGATCATCAATTACTCTATTTACAATTTGTGTTCCTTGCTCCGATGAAAGTTACCTAAATGCCTAATTTCCTGCCTTATATATAATTTGTCTTGTGTTTACAGAAATCCTTAGAAAGTAATAGAAGATCCTAGAACAGTCCGGACATTTCTAGTGTGTTCTATAGAAATTTCTGGAAAGTTATAGAATGTTCTGGAAAATTACAGAATTTTCTGGAAAACTAAAGAATTTTCTAGAACAATCTAGGTTAAATAGTGCTGTTGCCAAGACAAGTCAATAGTCAGTGATCAATGTCAGATGGCTATTTCATAATCACCAAGAATTTAAAAGGCTAAAGAACTTAAAACTTTAACTTGAAACTTTAAGCTATATGAGACAATGATTACACCAACCATTTTTAAGGTTAGATCTGCCTATGATCTGGTCATTCTATAATCTATCTACATGAAAGTGAGAAGTTCCCTTTTGAGGACAAAAATAGTTTGTTTCTTTAATTTCATAATTCCAATGTACACTGGTTGGTCAAAGCAAAACACAAATCATGAAGTCCAAATTTTGATTGCCTCTTTAAGAAGTGAAGCTGAGTATCAGTTTTGTTCTTTCTTTTATGCCTCCGAGGAGCTTCATATGAAGAACACTTTTAGATACAATAATAGTTTTGTTATTTTGTGCTATGTTAGTATTTTTTGTCATAAACAAACCTTTATTTCCCATCAAATCTATCATTCGTGTTTCGTTTACGTATTTTCTTCCACTCTTGTTTTATTACAGATCCACGTGATATAGAACAATTTTTCAAATCATGGTTGGTAGAAAACGGTACAGATGAAGTAAGACTTCAAATTGATTTGCCAATGGTGGAAGGAAAAGGTAACGCAATTACGCAAGGTTAGATTACCTGATACAAGCGTGTTTGTCAGCCCCAACAGTTAGTTTTAACTCTCTGACCCTTCAGTGCAAAGTCACATCAACAGCAATCTCTAACCGCCGCAATAGTAGTGTGTAAATGTGCTTAGTGCGTATATCAACATTGGTCTTAACCTTAATGCGTCATTAAGACAGCAGTAACAAAGCGACATTTCAGTGAGCTGCCTCATCGAAATCAGCATCCCATGCTATAATGTCGGTATTCTGCAACTTCTGGTTTATAATTTGGTACAAAAAGAGATATAAAGTAAGTTCATATGTAGTCTGATAGGACTGGGCTGCGAATGTGGTAAACCGTTTTCTTAGTAGTGAGCTCGTGTTCCCCATCTCCGTGATTTGTACAAGAGTTGGATGTTTGTCCGTTGAGAGTGCAACTCCAGGTAAAGCATGCAAAGGTATTTTACCGCCGGTTCTGTTCCCCGTCGTAAGAAGCTGTTGACTATCTGTTGAGATTAGCCAGGCATTTCTCCAGTTATTCTTGTCATAGTATGATGTATTAAGGTTGAATGCTTTTTTCACTAGATGATTTCCGTAGCTTAAAATGTGCTCGACTGAACAGCACTTATCACAATGCGCATTCATAATATACACAAGAATCAATCTGTCACTTTCGTGCCCATCTACCCTATCTTATTATCATCGTTATCATTATCATGAATCTGTGGCTTTGACCTAGGCGGATTGCACCACTTCCTCAAGAAGAAGCCTGAGGGCTTCCAGTGCCTTTCTGCTGCATTCCTTCTCCCTTATGGCAACGAGCTGCCACGTTTCTCTACTCCTTGTATAAGCGCCTGCAATTAGGTACTACCACGCTCAAGTGAACCATTGATAACATGTGATCTGCTGTTCTTTGATCTGTCACATGGTTGCGTTTTACTTTTTGATATCTAATTGATCACAGTTTTTCTGTGTGCTTTGTAGCTGCGGTTTTTGCTTTTGATGGAAAGGTCAGCTGTGCACTTCGTATTCTCAATTAAATATCTTTATTTATGATTTCATGCCTCCAGGTGATACCAAGGATTTTTCTTAGTCTTCGCCACGCATAGAAATGTACCAATAAAGGTTTTTTTCCCGTAAGAATCATGGTTTGGATGAAACGTCTCTTCCTCTGTTTTTTTGTTAATTTAATTTTATCATGATTCACTACTCATTCAGTAAGATAGTATACAGTTTTCTTAATTTTGGGATGAGTGTATTTTCGGACGAGACAATCCATACAAACAGCTCGTTTTCATTTTATAACTACTCTTGTTTTATGTGTTCTTTATCTCAGAGTTTGCGTTTTACATTTGTTTATTTGCCCTTTTGCAATGAGTGCTTGTTACTAATGAGGAACCTGAATCTGATTTAGCTGTTACTTTTTATTAGGCGGATCTTAGTACTGCTCACAGTTAGGTTATTCTTATATAAGAGAAACACGCGGAAAATGACTTTGTTATGCATTATAGTGACATAAACAAATCATTCTTGCAACTTTGTTGTCTTGCAGCATGAGCTGGCTGTAGATGAATAAATCCAATCAACTTCCCTTTGATTTCCAACCCCCAAACATTAATACATTTCACTGAGAGACTTCTATTTCTTGTAACTGGTAACTGATAGGATACAAAAGTAACCCATGTTCTACCACCCATAACAGCTCACTTTGCCGATTAGACTGGAGATACATTTTACTCACTTAACTTTGTACCTCCTCCCTTCCATTAGCCGTACTGTATGTTTTTTAATGGAAGGCCTCCCTTTGGAAACTTCTTTTAAGTCTTCTTATAATAATAATAATTTTATCATCTGGTATCTATTTTCTTTAACCAACTGCACCAAAAAATGGTATTGGTCTATCAAGTTATTGGAAGCTTTAAAAGTTCAAAGCGTGGGTAGGACAGACAGATTTGCAAACCTAAGGTTACAGACAGGGGATACTTCTTAGCATCAATCTTAATCAAATACAAACCATAGGTAACAGTTACGATTGAACGAAGAAAAAATTGCAAAGAGAAACAGTAATATTGGGAAAGAACCTTACAGTAGAAAAAGATGACCTTCTTTAACAAATGTATACATAGTTATTAAGTTCAGACCTGTGTGGTTTACTGTCTTTGAGGGTGCTTCAAGAGAGAAGAGCTCCTGACTGTAACCATGAAAACTGTACGAAAAGAGTTTGCAAAACGTAAACTTTCCAATAGTTTCCAAAGTCTCACCACTATTAAATTCGAGACTGAAAGTGGGATTTGGTTTAGAAGATGCAAATGGGTGGTAGCAAGGAGATGACCATATGACAAAAAGGATTCTTTGAGGGATTACTTTATAGTCTTTCGCTGTCGAATACAAAGTTTTCGGCACGCAAAAGTATCATGCAAGTAGCATTAATGCTGGGTTGCAGGCGGACAATTCAGGTACAATATAGTGCCGCCAAAGTCATGAAATGAATCATCGCCTTCAACAGCAAATGGTAGCTGATAATCCAGGTGGAGTAATTCAATGGCCATTCAATGATGTCAATGCAGTTATCGGGTAGCGACAATAAGTTGTCGATGAAGACTGTAAAGTTGTATGAACAAAAAATTCAATTTTCGTCTAGTGATAACTTTAATCAGTGTCCTTCTATTCTTTGCTCGTGTTTCTTTTTCGCGTGCACACTTAAAGGGCTTCCCAGTAAAGTGGAGACCCTGTTACACCTTTACTAACAACCGTTTGCACACAATAATATTTGTTAAACTTCATACCGTCCACAAGAAAATACACCATTTGGGTAAAGGATTCGTTGCTCAGAAGATACGCCTTGGTAGCTTCCAGCTTCCGATTGAATTAGAAATGCATTCACAGAAAATCTCTTCGAAGGAATAGACAAATTTTTGTGTGGCGATTTTTATGCTCTTTAATTGATTGCATCTTTGTTTATTATAAATGCTTAGCTTCATCACTCTCGTCCTTTTGTTTCACCTTTCATCAGTAACTTTCTTCTACAATGATCTTACTCGTCTGCCAATGTAAGCCAGTTCCCATATGGTTCACGCAATGTTTTTCAAAAATCAAGTGAAGAAGAAAGCAAAAACAGTAACTTGGTGAATCAACAAAACCCGAATTCACACCGTTTAAAGGTATTGCCCTTTTATCCCGTACCAACTTGTCTCAATGATCAAGATGTTTCCCGTGTCCTATATTGTTGGTGTCATTGATGGGGTCCATGCTCACTTCGACAATTCCATTTCCAATTGTGTTTAGTTTTTTGAGAAATTCAGAGAGAGTTGTCTAGACGGAGGCCGGTTAAAGTTCAATGAATTGAGGAACTCAGTTGTAGCTACTACAATTCGTATTATCGACCCGATAATTGGCACGACAATTGGTGACAATTTAGGTGAGGCAGAATTCTTGAGTGGATTGCCTACGTTTAACCAGGCGCTTACGCCGTTTCTTTTTTATTTGTGTTGCTTGAAATGGGGTTATATGTTTCAACCTGTGGTAGAGGTCAGACAGTAAATCACTTTGTGCCACTGCAGACATTTGACCTCGCCTCCTGAAAGAATATATCCAGTACCATGGTAAAATAAGTTGTATAACAGTTTATTTTTGTCCTTATTTTAGAAATATCATTAAAGTGCGACCTGCAAGAACGAGTTATCAATCCTATTGGAATTCCTGCCGGTCATAACTTGGTAATCAGTCAATTATTTGATTAAGCTTACGATAGTTATGTATCCCACACAACGTTGTGTGTCTTCCTATCCGCACCGTACCCAGGAAATTTCTTTTTTTTTCTTGGGGTGGGGTGCCCAATAGTGCGAGCCTGAGGCAATGGTTTCTGGGTTGCGAAGGGGTGCCTATTCCTGGAGGAAATTGAATTTCCTATAATTATCATATCCTGCTATCTTGAAGGTGTACAAAATTGGGTAATCTTACTGTTTTATCATTCCGTGACTGGTGCATGATCCAGTGGCCTCGCGCTAAACGAGTAACAGCTTCCTTTTGTAGTGTTGTCGAAAAAGAGTCTCTTTATATTAAAAGACTGGTTTGTGAAAAGATACCAGAGGAATAGAACAAATGTCACCAACGGGCTTCGTACCCCTGACCCACGCTTTGGCAATACGTGGTCTACCAACTGAACTAGGTAAACTCCATTGATTACATACTTTGGTTTCACTAGTCGCAACATCAGTCCCAAATCCACCACTGGTGAACATCGACATCCACCTCTACGCAATTTGGAGACCATCCCCTCAGCGGCCTGTGACGGAACCCTGAAAGGACTGCCATCTGGCGTATCAGACTGTCCAAAGCCCACTAAAAGTTTCAGTGTAACATGGAGAGGAAAGAATTTGCGATTTTTAGTTTTGAAAAGATGCTGGAGAGATCGAAAACATGTCACCGACTTCGATCACTGTAAAATGACTTAACATTTCTGATTGTATTGTTCACCCAATCCTCAAAACTTACATTTAAATTTTTGGGAAGGAGTGTAACTATCCAAACAAATAGCATTCTAGGTGGCTATGTCATCGTCTCTTGTAATTTGAGCTGAAAGTCACATACTACTATGGAAGCGTCTACTTCTGTTGTCGACTTCCAACTAAGTTTAAATGGAAGACGACTGGAGTATCAACTTAAACAAATTAGGCTAACAACAGAGGTTGCCAATCAGCGCCGCAGTTTTAGAAGCAAAGAAGGACCCCTAGAAATGTAGCCTATAACATGAATAAGGCGAGCAATTCCGTGGCCATTCCCGAGTGCTAATACCATATTTAACTGGTTTCGTGTGACAGGTATTTCAAGACCGAACTTGATGTTTTATTTAGGTTGACTCTTGTGATAGTTACTCCGCTTATAGTCATAACCGCAGATTAGTGTCGCCATATTTTGTACACGGAATAGCAAAATACCCTTTATACAGCCACATTCATGAAACGCTCGTGAATTCTGGTAAGCTAGTGGTAATTCTTGCACGAGTTGATTTTGAAACAAAGTTTGTAAGCGGTGGCGTTTTTTAAGGGAGGATAACTCACGCTTTAAAATCTACTACGGAAACGCCTTGTAAAATGACCCCCATCATCAAGGGTCGTGCCCTCCTCCTGAGAGATTTTCTGGATGCGCCACTGCTTGTAAGTAAGAAGGTGTCCCCCAAGTTTAATATGTTCAGATGGCTTTGTGTGTATCTTGTAAACAGAGGAGAGGAAAAACTATTTCCTGATTTGCAAGTTTAAATTATATTAAAGTTAAATAAATTAAATAATATAAAAGAATTGAATCAAAACATATTGGATGTATTCTTCTGCGCTGAAGTGGCACAGAGGAATTGCTTTAGCAATGACGGAGCAACGAAGTAGTATCTGATAGGAAAATATGTGTAATAGTAGTTATTGCATTGAATTGCTTCCAAAAGGTTCATGTGCCCATTAATTTTCTACTGGAGCTATAATGTTAAATTTAATTAGGAATCCCCACTTAAACTAACAACCCGTTTACAGATACATTTCTGAAAACCCTTTTTGGTCATGAACTCGTAGTCGACTGTACCTGGATGTTTCTCGTTAAGAAATAAGAAAACATTTCCCGAAGTAGTTCATTGCAGTTGAAATCAACAGAACTGCAGTATAACATTGGCATTTTTCGGTTTAACATTTCATCCCGATATATGCATCACTGACGATTTACTACCTCCCTGGTTAAATGTCATATATTTGGGTTCTTTTCTTAGTTGCTGCAGACCGATCTCAATTATTTACCGCCGGGAGGAATGGTGGGCTGTAAAGCCAGCGTTCTTCCAGAGCAACCAATTTATCACATGAAGGCTAAAGCATTGCTTAAGGCGGAGTGCATTTGTGAATCAATCGTAAGTATAGTAAAGTAAACATTGGTTTTGAAGATTCGGTTTCATCATGTCGGAATTTTCAAGAAAACATATATTATAAAAGTAACACACTATTTATGTATCCAAGAAATTCAATCGAGAAATAAAAAAAGGATAGTTTTGTTCGTTTGGAGTCCATTGGTACTTTAAGGACTAGCTTATGTTTACTTGTGTGCTGCATTGGAATTAAAGTATCAAACTTGCTTGAACACTTTGCGAGGACGTCAAAATTGTTGATCGCTCCATCATGCTTGTCTTGATGATTATGATACATGGAAGATGCTTTATTTTGTGCTTTGTAATCGTAATCGTTGTTTGTATACTCTCTGGTCTCTAATAGACGGAGTGGTTGGGGAAAAAAGACTTTCCTTACTCCATGGAAACAGGTTTAATATATAACAGTGATGTGCAATAAACGTTTTACAGTACTTAATGTATTAACGAAATACTAACAAAAGATACTAAAAATAGTATATATAGTTCAACAAATTCAACAAATTTATAATGCTTTTCATGGACGTAAATTATACAATAATCATGGAGCTACAAAGCACTAGCAGAGAACTTTGTGTTTATAAGTCTTGTTTGATAGATGTCGTACTTGGAACTTTCTGCCAAAATGAACAAGCAGGGGCGGGGTTGAATTAAAATGTCCTGGGTGGAACATTTTCCAAAAATTAATAAGCGGGGGACGTCTATTAGAGACCAGAGAGTATTACGAAACAGGAAGTTTTAATTTGTAGTGGAAAGGAATTATTTTTACTGAAAAGGCTTAGAAATATGTCTGACCTTCCTCTTCAAATATATACATTGAAAGAAATGTAGTTGAAACATTTTGGGGGTTGGGCTTATTAAAAAGAGGCGTTATAGAATTCGTAACATTTAGAATAATAGTGTAAACTACCCCGACCTAAAATATGTTATATAGATCGATGGGAGTATTAAAATACCACCGCAAAAACATAGCAAAGCCATTTCAACATACAGCCAGTGATGTTTTGCTGTGGTACGTGGAATACGTAATCGCCCTGAATTGTAAATTCAATGCGCGTAAGGGCTTTTTTTAGTAGAAACTTTGCTAGATAAGCAGCCTTCTACTTTGTACGGATACCCTGAGATGACTGTGCATTGCGTGCAAAACCAATTTAATCCTTCCAGTTAGATAACATCATACAACCGTTACCGAAGAGATGGAGGGTCCCATTTGCACTCTCTGCTCCTAATGCATACAATGAGATGATTGATGTTTAGATTGATTCATTGAAATTATAGTCTCCTACCCATCAAGGCCTATTGGGTACTAAATCTGCAAGCGTAATAAGATTTTCTCTAGACCAAAAAGAGAGTTTCTCGATTTCGTTGTTGAATTTTTGTTTGGCGTACGCTGCAATGTACTCTTGAAGAATATTGGAAGGACGCCAACAAGATTTTCGCGTATGCACATACATAGTGTAGGTGCATTACAGACTCCCTATTTATAGGCCTAGGATCCGAACTTAGGCAGATTAATATGATGCAAACGTTGGCATTCGGTGGCTTCATCGCCTGGGCACTTTCTTAAGCACGATTCGACGTATATCCAAAACCTTTCATAACATATTAAAGCTTATGGGCTATTATTCTAATCAATCAATTCATTTCCCCATAAATTGATTACTCTGGGTAAGGATCAACATTTTTTGAGATCTTCGACGTGACCTTGTTGGAATTAATAAGTTTAGGAATTCTTTTGCCTTTTCAGTTACGTTATTCTGCACACATATACCCCGCGTGGCACGTCATGCACCCCTCGCAGAAATTCCTGGGTACTTACGAGAACCCAAGGTGACAAACACGAGCATAAGATCTTTTAAACATTTTATAATAAGAAGCCATCGCTCATTTCAATGATTATACTGCATCTGTATAATGCATACATAAATTGTTCCAGTTTTCTCTTCCAATCTATGCATCAATAAAATCAACCTTTTTCTCTATATACGCATACAAATATGGTTATGCATTCTAAGGAAATTGTTAAATGTTTTTCTCGTCGCCTGACTTTATTCTTGAATAGATCTATTGATATTTTCCCTCAAATCTGCTGACGTACATCTCTTTATCTTCTTTTTTATCACTGCCCCTTGGATTACTCAATGATTTCTTATCAGCTGTATGGACAGGTGAGATTGCTCAGTTTAACTTTTCACTCACTCTTAATTTTGTTCCACGTTGTCCTATACGGTGTACACTGTTGAACTACACCAATCAAGAAAAACAAACTGACGATGGTTTTTATTATGTTTAACCATTCATCCCCCGAACATTTACAATAACATAGTATACGACTGAAGCTTTCTGAGCGATACTCTATGCACAGGTACGAACCTTCGCTGTCTCAATGATTACTAAAACGACGCGTGTCATTGTAAATCGCCTTACGCTCTGGAGAACATGAAACGAGAGACTTGAATCTTAAATATGTTGCTGTACAATCAGATTTGAAAAGATACAAGAGAAATAGAGAACGTCACCACCGGAACTGGAATCTACTCAACCTACTGAGCTGTGGCGAATCGCCATGATGACACTCCCCGTTTCTCTAGTCGCCTCGTTAGCTTCCAATCCTCATTCAACCCCCCTGCACAATATGGTTTGACAATTAGAGGACTGCCAACTTGAGGAGTATATAGAGGTCAGAAATGTTGGTCAATCGTATTGACCATCTATTGGTATGCTCTGCACTATCAACAGTCAGACTAGACGCTTTATTTTAAATATACTGACACTTTTCGACATGGATGGTAGATGTTTATCATCTCGTAAATCGTAGTCTTTTTCTTAGCCTGAAGATGGGAGAATTATCTCTCGAAACGTAGCTTAGAAAAGACCACGACTCACAACATGATAAACATCTACAATCTAGACGCTTAATGTTTACCATAACCCCTTTTACAGAATTGCTGACGCCACACACTTCACATGTATACTGGTTCAATTACTGTGTCCTTAGCACAGTGACATATTCACATTGCAGAAGGTTCTCAAGGCAGAAATACAAATCGACCATATTGATATCGGTTTCTCATCTTAACATTTTCGACAATTTAAATGATTACGTTGTTACAATAGGCCTTTGTAAAGAGATTGACAACACACATGTTGCGTCCGTAGTAATTTACGGATAACAGGGATCCTTGACGCTTTGCTTGTCTAAGAAACTACGATGCAATAACCTAAAGCGGATCATATGACAACGAAATCCTAATCCTATTTCAGTCTATTTCCGCCTACCGTTACATTAGGGGGCTCTCTACTTAAGCACCCAGTGTTATAACAGATCATTGATGATTACCTGCAGTCACGCTAGATGACGCTCACAGAATTGAAATCTGTTGACAATGTAGAGTTTACTTTATCGCTACTATCATTATATGGCTTTTTGGTGTAAGCAACAAGCATATAGGAAGTATAAATTGATTAGCCAAAAACTAAGAAACATTTATGGACCACAAAGAGGCTTAGCTTTGCATGTAAATTCCATGTCATTTTCGACACTTTTACTTCACATAATGTAACACAGAAAGCTCTCCTTTTCTTAACACACCGCAATCTGTTACCCGCGTTCTGCTTCGATGCGAATGTCGGGAAATGATGCAATAATGTATTTAATTCACATAATTTACTGGAATGGAAGTTCTCAATGAGAGGTATTCCACTACTTGTTTGGTCATTTAATCGGTTCTCTGTGTACTTTTTTCTACAGGATGTAAGCTTCACACTTACATTATGCCTCTCATTGAAAAGCTTCAGAGTAGACCACATTTCTACATATTTGTACGACATTAGTTACATGAGTTAGTGACTATTCACGTTTTCAGCAATAGCAAAAGTGCATATCAATTGTGCCCTAGGGTAGAGTATATATCTAGTCCTGGTGTCTCAACATTATCAAGTGTTCTTTCAATATGAGTAAAATAGGACAAGTATATTTCACTACATTAGTGTTTATTCGAGCTGTACCGTTTAGCTATCATTTTAAAATAGCAGAAGTACAAATCTTTTTGTAATTCCTGTGTTGCCCAAGCATCTAATCAACTTCGATCAGGTTGAAATTTCTTTGTCAATATTCAAGGCCTCTCAGGGGCTGTTCACCGACACCTCGTTGTAATCCGTCAGAAATGAAGGGAATTATTGCATAAACATTTCCAACGCATGAATACATACATAAACAAATACATATTTTTGTATATATATATAAACTTACATATATACAAACATACAGACAGACAGGTAGACAGACACTCCTTTATTTGTATATATTAGAACTTCAAGCAAGAAACATGAAAGAAATAAGCAATAAAATGGTTTCCTTTTCAATTTTAGAAACGGCTTTTGCAAATTATACGTACATTATTTACCCTTATTTTGTATTTTCGTCTCTTATCGCATATTTTTACTCTTTTTATTCTTATTTAAGCACGTCATTTTAGTGTTTTATATGGTATTGTACATGAAGATTTTCTATTCTCTTAATTCGAGTTCCAAACCAGCACACTTTCATGTAAATAGATAGAAAGATATCTTATCAAGCTATTCAGCTGAATGTATTGTATTCTGTCATTTGGTGCATCGCTTGAGAATGGCCACAATGAATGTCGAAACATTGTACATCAACAAGAAAATTTACTATTGCTCAATCAGATGGCTCTCGCTAATGCGGAGGGAAGGTGATGACGTCACAAGAATAATCAGAGGCGTGTCATATCCGATACTCGACTCCTTCCCAGACTACTTCCATAACATCCCCTACACACACACACACACACACTTTTAGAATCGTTGCTATGGCACAGAGGATACGGAGGGAAAGTGATGACGTTATAAATCAATAGCTTTGAAACAAGTACCAGTTGACTCCAAATATCTATAGGCAACCCGTGAAAAGACTGTTTCCAAAAATACCAGACCTGAAGTGTAGGTAGTGTTTGAATAGAGGCGTTTGAATCTATAAAAACTCCGCTTAACATTCTTTTGATATTCCTTGGATCCGCACGTTAGGAAACAGCATCAATAAGGTTTTGTTACAGGGATCTGAAACCTTTAAAGCTGATATCTTGCTGTTTGGAAAGGGCAACACTCAATTTTGGCCATTGATGTTCTTACTAATAGGCCAACATGAAAATTGAGTATTTATTTCATAATTCAGACACTTTTAAAGTCGTGATGTCACATTTCCCCTCCGGATAGTATTAAATATGTTAAAGGACAGGCGTATGTTAAGGAAACTGGGGCGAGCCACTAGTAAAATGAACGTGTACTCACAAAAAATGCCAATAAAGCACTTCAGGGGTCGATAATCTAGAGAAAATGGACCACATGGGTAATGGCTTATAAACATGTGATTACTGTTAATAACAGGACAGCAATCAAATTTATTGACATTTTAAAGCTTATCAGACCAGTTGATAACAAGTTATTTGATTAATCGGAGAACATTTTAGAAAACTTAAGTGATACAAGTAATGTCAGTGAAGGTTGAAGAATGTTAAGGGCTGGTTGATGATTTTATAAACTCAGCAAATTTAATGATGTTGTCTGAAGACGTCTTGCTAATTTGACCGCCTATTACTATTAGTTGGAATTGGTCTTCTAAACGACATATATTTTACTCCCATTTGATGGTTAGATTGCCGCTGTCTTTTTAAAGTAAGTGTTTTTTGCCAAGAAATGATATATCACGTCATCACGTTCGAATAATTTAAGTCACGTTTTGGTACACCGAAGTACACTTTAGTACACATGCTTGCACTTGCATAAACGTTCATGAAGTGACTCTTATATATTTGCATTACGTTAGTTGCTTAGTTGATAAGCAAATCCTTACAAATATGGGAATCGCTATTCCTAGTCTTACTCTGACTGATACTTATGTACTTATATGTAGCAGAGGTTTTCCTACTTTTCTTTAAACAAATGAAATTTGTCATTTAATGCAGTATTCTAAAATTGCACCCCATTATATAGACGACATTATTAATCATATATGCTATAAAGGTTAATTCATTCCTTGAGGAATGGCTTCTTCGAAGAAGCTCACGTGCGATATGCTAACGAGGCCCACAGACAGTATGTTAAGAGTCGCTCTTTGAGACATACGGCCAATCTATTGATCCCCAAGGCGACTCGACGTTGTCGTTCCCTCAGATTACAACCACCTTTCCCCTCCACTTTGGATTGCTACTTCTAATTTTTTTTGTGAATACTGTGTGATGTGCGAAACATGTTTTTTAGCCCTTCGTTGTTCTGCCGACCATGTGCTCAAACCTGGATTGGGAAGATCTTCTGCTGATCCACCAGATGTTTCAAGGATTTTGC
>JAAAKL020000979.1:0-34325 GCA_010016065.2 Carybdea cf. marsupialis auct. non (Linnaeus, 1758) | reverse complement strand
TTACAGTACTCTAGGATATTACAGTGCTCTAGGATATTACAGTGCTCTAGGATATGACAGTGCTCTAAGATATTACATTGCTCTAGGATATCACAGTGCTCTAGGGTATCACAGTACTCTAGGATATTACAGTGCTCTAGGATATTGCCGTGCTCAAGGATATCATAGTGCTCTAAGATATCATAGTGCTCTAGGATATTACAGTGCTCTAGAATATTACAGTGCTCTAGAATATCACAGTGCTCTAAGATATTACAGTGCTCTAGGATATTACAGTGCTTTAGGATATTACAGTGCTCTAGGATATTACAGTGCTCTAGGATATCACAGTGCTCTAAGATATTACAGTACTCTAGGATATTGCCGTGCTCTAGGATATCACAGTGCTCTAGGATATTACAGTACTTTAAGATATTACAGTGCCATAGGGACTCAATCCTCCAAATCTATTAACACTTGGTTCTGATTCAGCAATATTGCTCAATCGGCAAAATGTGCCTCGTTTTATAATGCCAACGTTTTAGAAGAGGTATGAATTAGCAGTAAACGAAATACGAAATATGGCATTAGACAGTAAGGGGAGGGATCGTCCGAAGCAGTATTGAATATTACGTAGTTAATAATAAAATCATAATATTAAAAGGTCCCATAGACATAGAACTGCTCTCATGCCTGCCTTTTATTGAAGTTGCCTAGGTGGAGTGTTAATGCATTTAAAGATTACGGCCAGTAGCGAGCGATTACAGGATGCTTTCTAAAAGGGCTGTAACGATTTAGTGGCGAGGGATAGATTTTAAAGTTGATCTCTTAATCCTGTACAGTTGGTAAGTTTTTAAAAAACAACTCGGAATCCAATTATTGATTCTTAAATATTTGGTAATCCAAAATCTATTAAGTGTACACAAGCATTTGCGTTCAAACCTGCATAGATATATGGAACATCGAAGTGAAAGAACAGTAAATAAACCTACCTGCACTGTATCCATGACATTTGTTTTAGAGCTCTCCAAGCACGCAATGTTCTATGCGATGCGATACGGTGTGATTCGGTGTTTACGACATTTGCGAAATTCGTTTTTGGTCCAGGGAAAGTTTTATGTTATATTTAATTACATCGGGGATAAAAGCATGTTTACCTCTTCTTGATAGGTTCCTTCTTACCTCAGATTGAATATCTTAATTTGTACTTAACTTTAATAATAAGACGCATGAGTCTGTAAACATGGCTTTTCATTGACAGAAACAGTGTTAGGTTTGTAATTCAAACCTGTGACTCTCGAAATGGGTGGCACCATCCACCTAGGGAGGCTGGCAACATTTAAGGGGCAGTGTTAGAAAATTGGTGATAGGGTCAGGTTGCAGATAAGAGATAAATTTCTTATTTTGTCGTTTTAATTTGGCTTGTGCATTACAAACACTTGCAGTGTCTTTAAACTGCAGTTGACTGTTAGCATGACGTGGGAGTCGAAGTAGCTATCACGTAATGGAGGAAGCATAATCTCGTATAAATTTTTCAATTATATATTAAAGACCCAATATCGTCCAATAAATTTACGAGCTTGATTTAGAGCGCCCCCTCTTTGCCCAGTGAGATATGAAACCGAAATTAAACCCTTCTTTTAACGACATAGGATTGACTCGTCAATAGCAGTTTAAAGTTGACGTTGCGGAGAAAAATCGCGCCAAAATCCAGGAGGTGACAGTAGACAATGGAATGCAGAAACCACTAGCTTTTGTGTTATCCTACTTGAGCAGATTTGAGATAACAAATAATAGTGTAAACAAATGAATAAATAAATGAATAACAAGGGATTTTGCCCTCTAGACTGCTGATTATATGGTATTACAGGGTTGTTAATGTTGATGACCGTTTGCCGGGGCTGTGGCATCATTAGCTTGTCCCTAGATCTGTCTCTATAAGTCGCATCCGTGAACTTCATGTTCATAAAAAGGATACACTTGAGAGATGTAAACAGGTTGGTTAAAGTAAGTTTGTTATTAAATTCCAGTTCATCTCACCATAAATTCAGAGCATATAAGTATTAGCAATGTTATCCGACAGCAAGTGGAAAAAAGTGAGCGAATTGCTGTAAAAGAGAGTTATTAATGACATTGAGGGAGAAAAGTAATATATTTTTAATATATAATATATAACATGATATAGTATAAATTATATGAAATACAAGTGCAAATGGGAAGCATTTTCATCTTATTGAGAAAAGAACCATATTGAGTATATTTAGAAAGTATGGCAGAAATTGATGTGACAGTGAATTTATGCCGTTATAGAGTACTTCAATATACGTCACTTAACCTTGCTTTTACGCACAGATTGTTGAACGTCATACAGGCAATGCTAATCATGCTTTATGGTGTCACAGAAAAAGTATCTCTTTGGTTGGAATCTGCTTATGTTTGGCACTAATTAATTCGAGATAAGATTTTACCTGTCGATATCTTATTTAGGCAAACCCGTTTTTCGTCGGTGGGAATTAAGGGGGGAATAAGTACAACCACACAAAAATTGGAGGTTGAGTTATTTTCCCGGCCCACCGCGAGCGAAAAGATTTGCAGATCCCGCTCCCTAATTACTCGAGAAATAGAAAGATAGCTATCATCAATCCTGCGCAAGATGAAGAAAAATGCGCAAGACAACATCTACGCACCTGACAGCTCATCCCGAAGTTTAAATCATCATGTAATGGTATTTTCTTGCAATTAAAATTATTCCCCCCCCCCCCCCCCCACTGCAACAAAAAACAAAAAACAAACCAATTGAAGAAGCCAATTTAATACCTTCTTAGAAAAATCTTTTTGTGTTTTTGCTGGTGGCAAGTGGATTTGACCGTATCAATATAAGGAGGGTAACCAACGGCTACACTTAAGAAGAAACTGTTACCAAATTTGTTGAAGCAATTACTAGGGGAGCAAGTTTTAAGTTGTAGGATCTAGCCGTCAAAGTCAGTCAGTAAACATGAGCATCCAACAACAATTTTTCAATATATGCAATTCGTTAGCCAAAATGGAAGGACAACATTTGTTCTGCAAAAGAGAAAAAGTAAATCTATCATTTATCATAATCTCTTCATTCTTAGTTTTGGATTTCATTTCCTCTTATTGTCATTTGTGACAGTATTTCAGAAGGCATTGCCTGCAAAATCTCAGCCAGGGAACGGAAACCAAGTACGTACTCTTAAGCAATAAGGGATGGGTGGCAACATAGGTAGGAAAAACGGAGTTCCTCCCCACTATAATCAAGATATTCGTGACGCCAAAGCTGTCATTGACCTCCCCACCCCCCACGCACACACACACACACACAAAACAACAAAAAGTATTAAAATATTGTTGGTTCCGAACTTTAAATCGGCAGCATTTCCAGCTAATGGGTATCCCCCAATCCTTATCAGAATCTGCGGCATATGGTCATAATATACTTAAAGAGTATGGGTATTTTCAGGTTCGGAAGATTCATAATTTTTTATTAAAACTTATAAGGACTACTTATTTTTGGGGGGACGTCGTCTGATTTTTCTAGCTCTTTACTCCTTAATATGCATTAATATTTGTTATATTGTGGAAGGGCAAATCCGATGCCCAGGTTCATGTATATAACCTTGAAAATTCCAAATATACTCAAATATACGAGTGTACTCTTTCACCTAAAGTCTCAGCTCAATCCCAATCTTCAAAACGCCACCGCTGCAGTGAGTATTCATTCTCCTACATAGCTCTTAAAGTTATGACAAAAAAATTTATGAAATATGCAAACAATATCAATGTTTTAAGATGCGCATTGAAATGTTTGTAACCGCGAGCAAAGATAACATTTACCAGGAGTGAGCTTCAATGACCTTCATGCTGCGATGTCACACAATGCTTCAACGTGACACGAAGTAATATGTCAATTATTATAAGACGTTGCCCACCGACTTCTAGCGGGTCAAACTGATCTCAGGTGATTATTGATAATCCACCCTAAGAATTAGCATGGCAGTTGGTTTTAGGGGTTTTACATTTCAACCAACAAGGTTTTTGTGGAACGAGTTGTGAATAACAGACAATCTAGCTTGCAGGAAGGGATCATCTCAATATCGAAACTGAGTTTTACGTTTGTATTATGGGCAACACTTGCATTATTTACACTTCAGTTTTTTCTTAGGAACATTTCAAAGGCAGATGTTTCTGCGCAAAACTGATTGTATTTACTGAACTACAAAGATTTTGAAGATAACTGTACTGAGCATTAATCATGTGCTTCCCTTTTACAGTTTATCTCATTTTCCAATGAATGTTCGATGCATTTTAACAGTGGTGTGTGTTGGTTTGTGTGTTTCGAATACTGATAGGCCTCAAAAAGGTTTTCCTTTGATAAAATGAGAAACAAGATATAGATTTTAAACGCTGTAAATGCGCATGTCTTAATATAGAATACAATCGGTTTATATAAGTATGCGTGTTACTTGCACAATGTTTAATGATGGATTCGAATAGGGAAGGCATTGGGAAGGGGGATAATTTTCTGTTGGTTGTTAATACTCGTACATTCTTGATTGTTTCCCTTCCTGTCATGATATTTTAGCTTCATATTTCTTTTGTTTCCCTAACTGTTTTAGTTTTGTAAGTACTATTCTGTGATTGCCCCTGTTATCTCGCATGCCCCTATAAGGACAAAGTTATGTCCAAGAGCCTGTCATAATAGATATATCAACCAATGTATAGAGGTTGTCTTGATTTATCCCACAGTTTCCTTCACGATTCCTTATTACCCCGTTTTGCAAATGTCTCGTTTTGGACGTGGTTCGTAAAATGCACGCCATAGAGGCAAATATGGGATGGTTTTTACTCTCGTAATGCGGTGGCACAATGTGACGTCAAGATTTTGAAAATTTTTGAATTACCGGGAAAAAAAATCAATTTTCATGTTGCCCTGTTAGTGAGATCGTCAATGGCCAAAATTGAGAGTGATGCCCTTTCCTTACACCGAGATATCAGCTTTCAAAGTTTTAAAGCTCTCTAACAAAACCTTGTTATTCAATGTTGGTTCTTACCGTAATGAACCAAGGAATCTCAACAGAGTTTTGAGATTAGGTTTTTGAGATTAAAAGGCCTCTAGTTTAAACACTATATGCACTACAGGTCTGGTATTTTGGGAAGCATCCTACTTGAAAGTTGCCTTTCGATATCTATAGTCAAACCGTACTATTTCCCAAAATTTGAGTTGTGGCGTCATCACTGTCCTTCCGCATTGGTTCGAGTAAGTACTTGATTGAAAGTTAAGATTTTTATATTATTTACTTCATTTGGATTCTGAAACATCTGAGATATCTGGCCAGACAGTCCAACAATCAAATGCACGCATGGTTCAGTAAAGTCGACACAGTGGATTTAATTCGTTGAAACAAAAGTAATTCAATCGGCGCAAAAATGAATTTTTTCGGCGTGAATGCTAAGCATTTTCCATTAAAACATGTAGAAAGGATTATATCAGACAATTCATACAGAAAGATGTATGATGAGAGCATGGACGTAAGCAATTTGTAATTATTACCTTAAGTATTCGAGCCGTTAAGGAGAAAATTAACACAGACGAAGATTTGATAGGTTATTTTAAGTTTACACAGGCGGGAACTTTTTTATCTGCGGCTGAGGAGGTCTTGCGGGGATGATAACAGTTAGAAAATAACGAAAGCATATGGTTCGTATAGTAAGATTTAAAATATCCTGGGGGAGGACTTCTTACACAGCATGCAGTATAATGCGTAAGCTCTTGGAGTACCCTCCCCTGCCCCGCCCCTGCTTAGTTAACATTTGCCCACGCCGTCAGATAACGTAGAAGCTACAGAGGACAATGTCGAAGAATAAAATTATTCAGAGCTTTCCTTTAAAGTAAGTTGTGTCAAACGCCCCAAGATAGTTAGTTAGAAGTTTTTATAGCATATTTTTTGTATCATTACATGAACTCGTAAGGGCCTCTGTAGTTGTTCTTTTGGATAATTTGACAAGACAAGCGATGTGGAGAATAGCTGGTTGCCAAAGCGAAATGAAAACGTCTCCTGTTGCTTTATTCTACTTTGAACAACAGCTTTATACCATTTCAATTTATCAAATGCCCCTGCAGAAGGAACGCCCTTTTGCTTTTAGTGGTCATAGATTAGCATTTCTGCCTCATGTCATACTGCTAACATGCACAATTAGGAAAAGTTTTGGACGTTTTGGTACCGTGTCAGCCGATCCTACCGCATGATTCGTTAAGAACAGTAGGCAAGGGAAAAAATTCATCGCTTACTTAAGAAATCGTAAAATTGCGCACTCTTTGTGAAGGTTTTTTGGTTAATTGTAAAGTTTTCAAACTTTAGCTAGTCATGGTAGCAGCCAGTACAACAAGAGAGAAGTATTTTCGTTGAGAAGAAGATTATGTAGCGAAGGCATGTGAAGTCGATGGCAATGTTAGTTACACAAAAACTTAAGTGAGAAGTAGGAGATACGTTAGTTACAAAATGGGGCAAATGAGTTGAAAAAGTTTCATTCCTTCACTCATTAGTCATAGAAATTGTTCTCTGTACGTATACACCGTTAATTACTCAATACTTCAAGGTCTGTTGTTGGTATTGTATTGTTGTTGTTGTTATTGTGTTGTTGTTGTTATATTGTTGTTGTTGTTATATTGTTGTTGTTGTCGTTATATTGTTGTTGTTGTTGTTATATTGTTGTTGTTGTTGTTAATGTTTTCAAGTAGCCCTTCCCCCGTCCTACCCACTTAAAGTTACTGGCCATACTGACTGGCCAATATTCTGTTTCGTGTTTTATATAGATGATAAATAACTTAAGTTATGATTTTTTAATTTAAAAATTGGAGAGGGCTCTGTACTGGCGACTATTAGGATAATAAATTATCAACGTTAATTTTTGTGTATATTTATCTCTTTGGCTTATTGGAAATTTTTAATGGAGTTTAATAGTTTTTCAGAGTCTCAGTTATAGGTATTCTTGTTTAGTAGAGACCTAGATTTGTTTTAGATTTGGGTCAGCTCTCTCAGCTACAGCTTAGCAATTAAGTTCACCATGTGTGAAGGTTGCGACGGGAGGCCATAATTGTGGATCTAACATTGAAGACTTTTAACATGTGATCCTTTGGTCGTGAAATTACCGTGCAAAAGGAACCCATTTGTTTACCGTTCAATTCACGACAACAACGGTCCGTCAATTCACTGTGCATCATACCGCCAAGTCAACACTAGCTCCCAAACACATAACTCTATCCCTGTCGAGCATTTCTTATGAACCCTACCAGCCCCAAGGGAACCTTGTTTGCATTAGTCTACAGAAGTCAAACTGAGGCAGGGAACCGCAGCAATGGCATGTTTGACTACAGGAGAAGTTGATATCCTGTGCCATGTCAAGGAGACGACACACATCCTATGATGAATTGTTGTATTAACTTTTTCGTCGCCAGTAAATCAATTGTGAGAGTTACTGGAAATCGATTTTACGTTAACAACCGTTTTGGGAGGTCTTCTGCACTTTACAGCACAATAACCAGAAAAACTATGGATGAGAATCCACTGTGGACCAGAGAAGGGTAAAACCTCTTTAGCAACAAAGGAACCCATGTGTTAAGCCTATGTGCAAAATTATTTACTTCATAAATGAACCTCGTTTCAAATCGTTTACTTTTTTGATCCATACCCACTTTATGTACCCACAAAATTATTGACTTCTGTAACAATGTCACGTAGAAAATTATTTATTTTTTACATGATCACTCTTTCCTTGAAATAAGAAGTCCTCGTAAAATTTATTCAGTACTAAACACGGACCGTCAATCAACTTGTTATTGCCCTTCAATAGCGTGATTTTGACAATGATATATAGTGTTTTGTTTTTGGACACATTTAAGTGTGTATACTCCATTAGTCTTGTGCCACCTTTTGCTTAATTGTGCGAATGTGTGATTAGGTTTATATTTTATTTTATGTAAAGTTAAAATTGAAGTTTTGCATCATTTGACCTTTTGTCGATTCCCTTGACGTTCTGTGCACTTTTACGTACTCATCTTTGGTTTGAATTAGCATTTTGCTCAAAATATGATTCACTCGACTTGCTCAGACCCTACGTAAAATATCGCAGATACTTTCATATAGTTAGAGGATTGGCCGCCCGCTTTCGTGGAGATAACTGAATTTCAAAATGTCTGCGTCAGTTCTCAAACAAGAGGACAAATGACAAGCCAAATTCATCTAGTTTAATCTACGGAGTGGGGAAACTCATTGCGGGAATTGGGAAAATCGGGCTATTTTTGGCCCGTGAACGTATTTCGCAGATATATTTTATAAGCTACTATTTTTTTTCTCACGTAGGGATCACCACAAAATAATCTGTTATGGCCAAAATGAGGATAAACGGTTCTCATTAAGACCCTGAGACCAGAATGGTAAATCATGTTCGACTTTTTATTAATAGGCGGAGACTGGAACCAGTCCTAGACCATGGCGACACCGTGGTTTCTCCAAGCTGTTTAGAGAAAGTCTTACTTTATGTGAAATTTGTTCTTTGTATAGATCACCGTGCCCGATGTTTAGCAGGTGGCGATGTGAAAGAGAGAGCGTAATGAGTTCAGTCCCATAGGCATCTATAGTAATCCTAGAGGAAGTGATACATTAAAATTAACAATCAAGGTGGCACGACAATGAGTGTTTTGAGATTCCACGCCATCTGTTCGTAGTATTACGTGACCATGTTTGTTAGCATTGTACGGCCAATATGTGACTCACGGATGCAGTTCAACCCTTGAAAAAGAGTTGGTTGTGGAGGTCGCTCGATGATATAGTAGTTTTTATGTTTTTCTCGGACACCTAATTTTAATTAGATGTTTAATACCAATCTTTGAAGTTGCAATTATGTTAAATTACTATGAAGGATATGCCATATGCAAAGAGCGAATGGTGCAAGACATTGCATGTTAAGGTGAACCAACTTCCTGTGCATACTGGGGAAAACAGCACCAAATGAAAAAAATTAAGGTTTCATTCACATATTAGCATGTTAACATCTCTAAACCAGTGATGACAATATCACTCTACCTTGGGGATTTGAAGCCTCGTAAATATGTTCTTGCAAGAGATCCAAGATTAATCCTTTTCTGCAAATGAAGAATAAACTATCGTTGTATAGTACTATTATTATGATTTATCCGAAGATTGCGATAGCTTGGGAAACGCAATCAAAGTAGGGCAATAGGTCAAAAGATGAAGAACTGCTGCTATGGTAGAGTAAGCGCTACCATGAGGTTAACGTCTTTTTTCAGGGACCTCTTCGTAATGTAAAATATTTGCAGACGCCTTTACAAGTCATACTAAGTATTGCTCTCATATTTTGTTTTATTCCATTCGTTCATAAGTGTTACTATATTTTTCCAGTTAAGAATTTGTTGAATCCTCTTGGTTATCATTTCCTTGTTGAGAGGCCTTGAAACGGAAGAAAATGGATGGACCCAAAACACCATGGCCGTTTCTTTGCGGGCCATAGCAAGATATGTATTTAAGAAAATAGTTTTAGAGCCTAGAAGGAGTCGGCCGACCAAGATGAAATGTTGGTGTGTAAAGCCTTTTTGCCTTGCATTATGTATTTCAAAAGCTGCGTTCACACAAAAGTGGGTTCTCAAAACCGTTTTACTCAAAACCGTTTTTGAGAACGGATCTGACTGAGAACACTTTCTATGCTATTGCCCAAGCCAAGATGGTGGTTGAAAGCTGCAGACTCACTGTGCTCGTTCTCTTACTTCTCCAAATTTACCAAATGTCTACCAAATGTCTTGAATGCCTCAATTTCCAAGTTTTAATTTATGCAAAATCGGTTCTCTGTCTTAAAACGGTTTTGAAAACTACTCCTTAATCATTTCGGCTGAAACGGTTTTGAAAATTGTTTTGAAAACTGTTCTGAAAGATCTTGAAAACCCGACTTGAACTTTGGAGCCGTACTCAAAACCGTTTTAAGCCTTGGTGTGAACGCAGCTAAAGACGGATACCCTCAGCGCTTATCTGCTATACCTAAATGCCAACAGACATTTTCAATGCAATGGTTTCCATTTTTTTGTGAGAGGCTAAAATATTTCTTGGGCATACTCCAACAGGGAATGGGCGGCAATTCTGACATAGTTTGCTTATTATTATGTTAACATGGTGGTAGCAATGGGGCTCTCAGCCCCACGTCCGTGAAGGTCAATGTATGTGAAGAAGATATGGCATTTGAAGACCTTTTCAGATAAACTGAGAACTTGAGAGAGCTTGCTTTTAGCATTAGAGCATATTCACGGTCTATCATTGATTACTTTTTTGACGTGAAGTGTAATTTCACTATATTATAATAAATAGGAGAGTAATTATAGTTGAGATTGATTCGTCACTATTAGCAATCACCTTGAGGAGACTTTTCTTTGTGAGATGCTTATTAGATGCTAAGGGTGGCAGAGGTAAGGAGTGTTTTGTACTACCTGCTGAAGCATGCGTCATTACTACTTAATTTAAAGAATTAGAGCCTGACAATATCTTGATGTCCTGATGATCTTTGTACTTAATAATGACATATTCCCTGGTATTCCAAACTGGGCATGAAACAGTACAGCTCGATCTTTTGCGATCGACATTTGTGTTGGTAGGCGTCATTGCAATTTCCGTTCATAATGTTGAAATGTGATGGAAGTTCAAATACATGACCATGGAAGCAAGTAAATAATATGGTACTTGAAAGAACGCGAAGCTTCTGTTCTGTCTACCGCCGCATGGAGATCCTCAATTTCATGGGGCCTTACTGTATTGTTCTTCCCCTACTACAACTGAGAATTTTAGTAAGATCTCTGTGCCTTGTGACTTGTCGTGGAGGGCCCCCAGAATTCATCTTCTCTTCTTCTCTTGTATTATTTGTGCGAAAGCAGTGCGAAAGCATTGACAGGAATCGATAACTTGCAAACATTCTAGTGAAGATTTGTTCAATTTGATAAAGACGTTGACAGCACATACCAACCAAAACTATCTAGAATCGCCTTAGCTGTGAACATACCTTTGTTTTACGTGCTTCTCTAGCATTCAGAGAGGCCAAGAGATTGCATCCCAATCTTTTCAACACGCATGCCCAGACACAAAGTCAGTCAGTTTAAAAAGATGCGCGGGCGACGAAATAGAATGCTGCATGCCGTCAATGGAATGCATTTGCTAATCAAACCTGATTGTGCAGCGTTGTATAGGGGTTCGTTCTCTGTAGTGTGTTACCGAGCTCAGATAACCTGTCACATTAGAGTATTTGGGGCTATTGCTCAATCTTTCTATATAAACAGCATGACTTCGTTGTGGAAACTCGTTTCTCTTTACTTTCTTATTTTGTTGTGAATGTATTGCCTTGTTATCTGTACGTTGGTATTCCTCTTTGTTCCCTTCTTCATTTAAATCTATCTTGTAATCATGATGATGATGATGATGATGATAATTATGATGCGGTTTTAACGCCGTTTACTCCTCTTTGCAGGGGCTAGGGCTGTGTTCATGTACATGGGACTTATTTGGAGCGTAGATAAATTTATCTTGTAATGATGATAACTGTAATTTAGCGAAAGGTTCTGATGAGTGTCAATCGAATAGCTTTGACTACGCACTATGTCGTTATTAATCAATGGCATATTTCGATTTAGTACCACAAATGATCAGCAAGCTCAACATTACCGGATTGAGCGACCAGATGCCAATTGTGCGATTTTACCGTCGAAACGACGATCAAGCATTTTTTTGCGATTTTTGCAACATTTGTGCTAGAAAGGGAGGAGATTATTCTCTTAAACCTGTCCAGTATCAGATGGCATAACGCTCTTTTTACGCCACGAGACACAACGCCAGTCTGGCCTCATTATTCCCAGTTGCCTGACAAACACTCACCCAAGATATAACATCTACTTTTTTGTTTGTTTCGCACAGTTGCCCTGCTGATGTGACATTGTGCTTCCAATTATTGTTTACTTCATTGTCAGAGATTCGTTTTTTCTCAGTCTGTAGAATTCAAACAGTTTGGAAATTACAGTGCACGTATGTATTCGAGTAAATTGATAACCGTATTAATAATATATTTCAAATGAGATGGAAGGCAAAAGATAAAGGTTGTACTGTTAAAGCCCAGTGGGCTACACAAAGGCCACAGTACAGCTGTCAACATCATATGGAGATATGCTGTCACCTCGATAAGGTCACTGAACGTAGTCTCCTATGTCACATCCGTAATAACAGAATCGAAATCTACGATTGCGTTAAACAGAGGGCTTTATCTTAATTGAAGGCAAATATTCTTCCTATTTTGTTTTTATAACACTGACTCAGTTTGTAAATGCGCTGTGTTAAGTTTGTGAAACATTGAAAATCAGAGACAAGAGGAAAACAAATGGAAGGAACAAAAATCTTGACATTGTTTATCTTTATGATTTGTTTCTTTGGTGCACAAATAGTTTAAGGTTGATAGAGTTTCAATAGTAGAATGAAGTTGATGTCTAAAGACCATCAAGATGCAAAGGGTTGGGTCATAGACAACGTAACAAACATGAAGTAAAATTATTTTATATCAATGGCTTGTGAAATGTGTTTATAATTACATATGGTAATTCTAGATAAAGTGCAATTTATTTATTTTATTTATTTTTATTTTCCTTCTTTTTTTTGGGGGGGGGGGGGTGTCATCTGTTTATCTTCTATTATTTGTTATTTGCTTTTTACTATGTTTGGTTCTCGTCTTTTCTATTTTCTCCGTTTCCTCTTACTTTGTTTTGCCACGTTTGTTTACCATTGTTTATTTCCTTTAGTGTGTATATTTGTTTTGTCTTCTTCTTTGTTCGATAGATTCTTTCGCTGTTTTTATTGTTTACTTTCTTGTTTTCCTGTTTGTTTCTTTGCTTGTTGGTAGTTCAGGTTTGTATAAGCAGTCTTTATTTAACAGGTGAACTCTCAACTGTAGAAATTCATACATTCCAGCCACACTCAGATTACAGACATTGATTGACAGCGCAGCAGTCCTACGGGTCTAGGAAGGTTCAACTTCTTTGGTCACTGATGAATGATGTCCGAATTTGATTGTCCCCTCAATGCGACCCGCTTAAGATGGCCACTTCTCGAGCTTTGCGTAGAACTATCTTTGTATGGAACAAGAAGTTTCTTAGGTTGATTCTCAATGTTACATTGCGGTTGTACTGTCGGTATTTTATATGCTCCAAGCGTCACGAGCAAAGGAACACTGTACCACTGCCCTGGAAGACATTGAGGACACGGAGATTTTAGTACTGGCTGTAAAAAAGCAATTAGAACTCATAGGTCTAGTAGTCTGTGGGTATATATAGCAGATAACGGAATAGCATGGGCAGAAAAGAATCAACAAGATCTGAAAATTGTGGAAATCGAAGCCTCGAGCCATACTGGGATTTACAGTACAAAATCATTTGGAGACTTATGTATTATTAAAGTGGTTGTAATGAGGTGTCTGATTGGACCTTTCTTGTTCCATCTGTCACTTGTTGCCGTCCTTTTCAACTCACTGGTTTGTCAATTGGCGAGTAAAGCTGACAACATCACTTTCAGCATGTCATTATGTCTTTCAATTCAGCTGCTTATTTGACTATTAGTCTATCTTTCTATCAATATGTCACTCCTTGACCGCTTTCTTTGCTAGTTGGTAAGTCAACCTACAAAATGTGCCCGCCACTTGCCCTGTAAGTTGTTGTGTGTGATACCTGTCAGTCGGTAATATATTTGTCAGTGTTTAGGTGAGCCAAACAGCTATTCTGCTTCTGTATTCGTTACTGTTTAAGCCGGCTTAAATTATAAAGAGCAAATCCAACAAGTGACGTATCCTCGAAATACGTTTTTTGTTGTATTTTTTGTAGGAGACTGGTGCACAAATAGTTTTATCGTCCATATTTAAATGCAGTGTTCATGAGTGAGGCAATCTAGTTCTTCTGGCTATCATCTGGAATGAAATCTAGAAATGGCCAGTTCAGAAATATGACATATTAAAAGTTTAAGTACTGAGGATAGAATTGTAGGATTGCAAAAGCAGATATTCCAAGCAAGAAAGAAGAGCCAGTCAAGAATTTAAGAAGGTGGCAAAATGGGAAGCTAAGTGTTAAGCAAAAAGGGAAAGCAATTCAAAAACAGGTTGATACATGGCTGTAGGGGATTGGCTGGCGATAAATCTTACAATCTGGAAAATGCAAGTACTTTATGTGTTACGTATGGCATTTTACCAAAATTGTAGACATTGTGGTCATGTATAAGATGCCATCAATTAGGTTAGAGAGAACAGAACACTGCTGCCGTGTAAAGGGAGGGAAGTGGTTGGTCCTGCTACAAATCTTGCAGTTCTGCGATTGTTGTGCATAATGCTCGTCTTCAGTTGGAAATTGTTTCTCTGGCTGAATTGTACGAAAGAACGAGTGAAGGAACGAAGAATGCAGCTGTCAGAGAAATGCTAAGCCAAGAGAAATGATATCTTTATTTGAAGCACGTAAGCAACAATAGGCAGTACCTTTGCTAGTGGTAACATGCCATGGATATTTAGATTGTCTGCAAAAGAGAGCTGGAATCAGAAGCAAGCCAGAGCAGCATTTCTTACAAGACCATCTATGACTTAATGTCAACACCCGCTAATGTCGTGCGTTGAAAGTTAGATGATAAGAACAAGTATACGTTTGGTCAGAAAGGGGCATTGTTCCCGTGCCCGTGCAGCGGTTACAATTTAGTACCAGAACTTATGAACGAAGGATTTAGGTTAGTATGGCCAGTGCCAAATTACTGATGACATTGGTGAGGCACTAGTTCTTTTCTTTTGTGGCAGCTCAGATGCCTGATGTTGTAATATTGAGCGATTGGGAAAAAAGAGATCTGACTTGAACTGGTGGTTTAATGTGGGAATTCAAGTAAAGGGACTTTCTGGAAGAGAACGAAGGACAAGGTTCGATAGTTGAGTATTACCACCCAGCAGTTTGGGTGAGAGGATTTGTTAAAATAGAACTTTGCAGCTTATTTCCGCCGTCATTCTGCTTTACACCTGAGAAATGGAGGGAGCTAGTCAGTGCCCTGCAAGACGCAGTTGAGAAGGCATCATTGTGGACGTGGCTGAGGAGGCTTGCAAAAACAGGGTAATATATATATTTACAAGATCTCTTGAAAAATTTCCCACCAATCTCACTAAACGCAATCTCTCAACTCAGAGGAACCATGCCACGTTCTTTAATTCAGTCGAGAATGAAGGGCTGAGACCATGAAAAGGTACAGTTAGAAGATGGCTTAGGTTGGATCCAGAAGATGGGTTTTTAGACATGATGACCGACATTGTAAACCTTTCCTTGTTTCTTCACTTACGATTTAAATTTCAAAATCGAAAAATATGAGGACAGCGAAAATCTGGCGGATCTTACCGCCGATGGTCACGCCTCTAAAATATTGATATAAATGGATATAAACATATGGTAGAAGGAAAGTAAATCTTGGATTGAGACCCCCGTTTTTCTTTTGACCTGAGTATAGCAAAAAACAATTTATGTTAAAACTATTAATTACATTAGAGGGAATCTGCATACATTTGCTAGCATCATCTGTGCCAACTTGGAATTGTGTTATCAATCAAGGTAGGAAAGTGGGTGCGGTGCACAATCTACCTTGAATTTTTTGGCGAGGTCAATACGGGGTTCTAACACAATATACAGTAGTGACATAGTGTTAAGAGTGTCAGACTCACAATCCGAGGGTCGTGAGTTCAAACCGATCCAAAGCTTGCCCGTCATGATCCCGGAGGTACTGCGCTCTGTCATCTGCTCTCGTGAAGTTAGAAAACTATGTTTCGAGAGATAGGACAGAGAAGGGACTGCAAGCATGAATAGATTGTCATCCGAAGGGGAAAAGTAGCCCTGTTCCTAGTAGTGGTTTTGGCCCTCAACAGGGTGAAAAATAGTCAATATACCCAAGAAACATGGAAATGCCATAGCTTGTCTTGCCACGTTTCAAGTCCGATTACATGAGAATCAAGCTCGTTCCGGTCTTATCATCAAAATGTATCCTGTGCATCTCTCGTATTTATTAGTTGATTTTGACTTTTTGTTAAAATGCCGTATTTACTAGAGCCCCCTATATCTACTGATTTGATTGGCGATGTGCGGATTTTTATCCACTCTTCGTAGAGGAGTACAATATTATACGTACCTAGTTGTCTTCATACGTGGTTCTGCGTAAAAGTTATAACATTTATGATCCTTTTCCCCGTATCCAAAGTTGAAAATCAATGGTCACTACCGTACATATGCCATATCCTACATAAAAAAAGTCATTAATGTGCAGAAATGTCAGTGATAAAGAGTCAAAACGTCAGAATACTCAAGTCACAAAGAGAAAAAAATAAGCAACTTCGCAAAGAATTGATAAATGAGAAAAAGTGGGACGTCACTTTTTATGCCCTCGCAAGATGACCCAGCCTGTTTTACCCATAGATTTATGAAAACCATATATCCCAAAGATCTATGGCTTGACCGAGGCCTCCATGAAAGAGACCGCTGGTCCGGCTTACACTTTCTCGGGGGCCTAGCCATTCTCCACTTAGTCTGAAACTATCTACTTGCAATGTAAGTACGCTCTAGAAATTGTAAATTTATGCAACTGATGTAAATAAATATCTCAACTGTAATTCGCGGAAATGGTTAAAATTAGAAATGAGAAATTGAATTGAAAATTTATAGATCAGGAATGTAGTATGTAGAAAATAAGCCTTAATTGTTGACACCATTTAGGTCACCCATGATATTTTTATGTCATTTAAGTTTTATTTTCAGCAACCTTTTACAATACCCTTATCTCCAATAAATTCTTTGCGAGTTCTTTTACCAGACTACTGCTGTGATCAGAGTCTGGCATAAACTTTCAGGAAAACGAATCCTGGACTCAAATGTAATATGTATATTTTGTACTCCTTGCCGTCTTCGTTATTCCAATTTTATTAATTTGCATAGCTCCGGATTTTTTTAAATCTCGTTTTTAAATAATTTAGTCATTCAATGAAACTGTTAACACAATATGGTTTTATATACAAAAGAGCATATTTAAGCTTATAAAGTAAATTTACCTGACTGAACTGACCATCAATCTTTTGTTTTAACTTTTATGATCGGATTTTAAATAGTATTTTTTGCGTTTTATTACTTTAAGACTTCAATGAAAGCGTTGATGTAGCAAAGCCTCGCATGCACAGTTAAGCTTGTTTTAGACAAAATAGTTGGCAAGATACCTGTTCATGATTTTTATGGAATATTTTTTATTGTTGGGCTATTTTAAATGTAAAACTGTGGAACTCAACTATTCAGAACTAACACAGGTTAATCTGCAATCGGTTGCTGCTGTACTGTTACCCTTTTTTTACTTTTACTGGTCGCATTTTAACGTGTAGATATTGAAGCAGTATTCGTACTGTGATATTTGTAAACAATGATGATAACATTTCACCTTCCCAGAGGAAAAGAAAGGGTCTAGGGCTGATTAGTGGACATCCCACTGTGATGGGTGTGGTTATCTGTTGGGTGCCATATACGGATCATAAGGATGATTCCGGATGAGCAATTTATCCTAGGATTATATACTTTAAAAAGGAAAGATTTCTGGTGTGTAGAATGAACCATTTTCGTATGGTTAGGGGATGTTAAAAAGGGCGGGGCGCTAATAGGAGAGAGGTGCTAATAGATACTTTGAAATGAAGAGTCGGTTATCAAAGAAAGGTGTTGCTTTGAAGTATTAAGGCGGCTTTACTTGGTTGCATTATGGTAGTTTCTTGAGTGATGCTAGTAGTTACATTCGAATTGATATATATCACTTTCAATTTGAAGTTAAGAAGATGGCACACACTGTATCCCAATCTAAACAAATAAGGACACAAGAACGGCGAAGGATGCTTTATGTACGTTAAAGAAGTCGTTTTTGTCCCTTAACTTAAATCTGTCGTATCACCTCACCCTTCCACTTATCATTTCCTTTCCTGTATAAACTTTACTTGGCATTATGCTTGACTGTTCATCTTGGATACCATATGCATACAAGTAGATTTGTTACTCCATAGAGTGAATGTATTTCTGGACAGTGAAGTATTTTCCCAAAACGATTTACTGCATCAAGCTTTTAAAATTGCTATCATTACAGCGCATGCGTCGTCCTGGAATGCTCGTGAAAGTTCTTGAAACAGTAAGTGGATCGCCCTTAAATGGGGATGCTTATCGCAAATGTTTACCAAAGGGAAATTAATTTTGTCCCAATCGGTTAAAAATTGTTCTTGGAAACACCTTTTTCCAGCAAATTTCAATTTTCCAAAATACTAAACAGAAAATAAACAGGAACTGCTTAATTAAAACTTATGAACAACCACGCTTGCCATTAACTATTTTGCCGCCCGTGACAACGTACTTTCCGTAAGGTGTTTCACTTATTATCAAATATACGTTGTGGTGAAGTCTTAAAAATTTGACTTGAAGCCCAACAGGTGCCGTTTTGTCACGACTGACTGATTGTTTCAGCAAGGAATTTCTACAAAGTAAATGAAAATTTATAGGGTAGCAAAAGTAGCCATTTTTGCGCTGTTTATACTCATAAAATCGTTTCATTTAGATAAATTAGTCAAAATGCAGGTCTTTATTCTTTGTATTTAGAGACATCTGTTGTTACCCTTTTTTTACCTTAAAGGAACCTAAGGCCCTTCTCTACAGAATCTCGTACTGAGATGGAATGAAACAAGTTAACATTATCATAAGACTTCCAGGCATTCAAAAAGAAACCTGATTGGCGACCGTAGTTTGATACAACATGTATTCTTCACGTTTATCGGCTAGTATATTCGTGGAAAGGTTTGACGCCATCCCCCCCTGGTCAAAATGGTGACCATGCTCATTTTCTCGACCCCGAAAGGATGAATAAACATTGGCAATACTACCTTGAATCGAATAGCGGGCGTTGAATTGTACAGGTAGTCCAGTGCAACTGGCAACTGGGCCAAGCTATCAGGTTTGTGACAGGCATTTAAAGTCTGGTGTGTGTCAAGCATTCAGAGTCAGACATGTGTCAGGCATATAAAGTCAGGTTTGTGTTAGGCATTCAGAGTAAGACATGTGTCAGGCATTTAAAAGTCAGGTGTGTGTCAGGCATTTAAAGTCAGGTTTGTGTCGGGCATTCAGAGTCAAGCATGTGTCAGGCATTTAAAAGTCAGGTTTGCGTCAGGCATTTAAAGTCAGGCATTTATAATCAAGCATTCAGAGTCGTGTTAGATTTTACACATTAATACCAAGAACCTAACCTTGGAAGGTGAAAATGTGAAAGAGCTCCTTTCAAGCAATTCAAACACTGTGATTTGGGATTTGTATACAACGGTATTATTCTCAATAGAATATGGGGATGGCAAGGGCCCTTTCTCGAGTCAGGTATGAATGATGTAATTTATCAGAAGCTTCCCTTGTCTCATTAAATAAATTCAAAAGAATTGATTTGATAAGCACTACGCCAAGAAGTAGATAGTAAATTTTGGTTCTTCCTTAAGCGGTGTGATTGCTGTAAACGATTTAAAATCATTGCAAAGTGGTTGAGAAACAGGTAACATAATTTGGCTCGTTTGACTATTTGATAATAACTGTCGGATGTAATGATTAGGAAATAAGTAAGACAAAGGAATTTATTCATCACCCCCTTCCCTAATATTTATTGGAATTTCCATCAAATAGCCAGGTATGACCTGGAAGTTTATCTTAAAATTTTGATTGACACCCATGATTAATAGGGATATTTAATAGATAAACAGAGATTAGTTACACCTGTAGTCTTTCATATACAGAGCTAGTTGCATCACTGCCAAAGATTTCACTTAGTTGCTGATACTACTGCGGTCAAATGTCTGCATTTTTTAAATTTTAGCGGCATTTCCTATGCCCTTGTATAAATTATACGTTCTGAGGAATTATTACCCCAGTTTTTATGCGGTTGGAATTTCTTGTTGAGAGTTATTGACATTCTGTTGACACCCTCTTTTTTATCTTTTACTGACATTTTCCAAAAGTGGCCCATGCCCATAAAACGTTTTCCCTCATTATTTTCTACGTCAAAGTTGTAGCAGGCTAATTTAAAATTAACTGGCGAGCTACAATAATGTACGTTTTATGTTTATAATGCAAATACCGATGTTATGTCAAAATGTAGTTCTATAATGAATAGAGAGCAGACATGAATAATTAATTGATGATGTAGTATTTATGACGTTTGCAAAATATATTAGCCAAGCTTTGAGTTAAAGGCGGAATAAAGAAGTATGTTGATTAACACTAGTGCAAAATGAACTTTTAACTGCGCAAACCAAGCTTTTGTTAATGCGCCATTGTTGTTCTGGCTGTCTCCGGGACAGATTGTTCACTGGTGTGATAGCACTGTGGTTACAGCAGGTCAGTTCTGTTTTGTAGGGTTAGTACAGGTAGCTTTCAAAGTCTTCACCATGATTATCAGATGATTTTTAGAGTGATCGTTTTGTAGGAATCTGTGACTTTTTGCGACAGGTTTATGATTTTTCTGTGGGATTTTTGGGTTTTGACAAAGCGATAAGTCGAGTGTGTGGGATAGTTTTAAATGAATCGCACCGGTCAGAATAGGGGTGAAACTTTTCTGATAACATCTGTTAAAGTACTGTTATCTTGTTTACATGCATGTCTTGAAGAAAGGTAAGTTGCCTCCATGTATCTCTGATTTTATATTCGTATGTATGCATGTACACTTTATGTTTTTATATAAATTCAGATGTGTATAAGGTCACCAAAGTTTGTCTATCGCCATTCGATTCTTTTAACAGGTGATGAGCATGTTCATTCCAAGACTATTTCAATGCGTAGCGATCAACATAGTTATGAAGTCTTAACCTTAGGTAGTAATACGTCTGCAGTCGTAGAAAGTTAATCTGTTCATTAAGTCACTTATTTTATATTATTTTTTAAATCTTTCTATCGAAGAGGCATGCTTTTGCATGTTGAGGTATTGCTGTGGCAAGTTGCTACCTTTTCACGTTACTTTTCAGTCATAGGTACTCTTTTCAGAAAGTGTATTTTGACAAGTTGTTTCGAAAGAAGAGTGAATCGGGAAGGTCTAACCTCCTGATAACATCTTACATATCTAAAAGTGATTTTATCAACGTAGCGTTTAATCATGGTGCAGCGTAACGCAGTAAATAGCAGATGATAATCAATTGACTCTATTTGATAAGATGAAATGTCTATTACAGGGACGTCATTGTTATTTTTGTCACTGTACAATCGATTGTTTGCGTTAATTAACAGTATTCTTTAAGTTCCCTTGACTGAAATATGATATTCTTACATTTGTGTTTCAGTTGGATCGATTTTGTGTTGCTTATTCTGCTTTCGTAATCGAGCTCAATTTGTCGCTTCTCTTTTTATTCTATCGGTCGGATGATAGGTAGGTTATAGCTTTGGTTGTTTGGTTATACTTGAAATATTTCAGGGGTCGAAATGAGGAAAATGTCTGTGGTGGGACGTTTTACATGACGGCTTATTACCCCTTAAATGCAGCGATATTTTTTACTGTACTTTAAATATTGCTAGGTTTCTGGTTGGACGTTTTGGAATTTTGATAGTCGTCTTGACCGGACGAATGCCCAAAATGATCGGAAATATTCGACGTCCGGACGTTTATTTCAACCCCTGTATATCCTTCCATGCTTTTCTTTATTTGCCGCCACGTATACATGAGTTAATACAGCTTACTGTTTAGTTTACAACACTATGTCTTGAGTGTTTTTATATCATTATTAAGGTTTGATTCCCTGTAGTGCTTCGTGTTTTCTGTCTTATTTTTCACTCCAGCTATATTTCTTTGACTTTTTGCATTGTAAGTTACGTCTTTATGGCTACGTCTTCACACGCATGCCCTTGATGACTACCTATTGTAGCCTGGAACTCTCCTATAGTCAATACTACAACTATTGTTACCGGTTAAATTGACGAAACACAGGAGCAACTATCACAGCATTTTAAAACAGTCAATGCCTGCATACCCTAGGACATGTCAACACGGGCGTCGGCAATTGTTTTGTTAATGATGTTGTCTAGTTGGTTAAACATTTGAGGAACAAGGCAACTGTGTGATTGGCATCTTTATATGATAGTGGCAACTATAACGATGCCACGAAAAAGGGTTTACATGTGGACATCGCTTTTGTGTCAGGCAGCTGAAATATACTACCGCTCTATCGAGAACAGGACGTACGGAAGACTCTCAGCTAAAAGCTTAAATTTTTACTAATCGTGCTATAAAAAGAACATACTGTATTGAAACAAAATGCACAAATATAAAAACGTTATTTTGAATTTCTCTTTGTTGACACATTTAGAAGTACTTACTTTTTAGTTTTATTGAAAATTTGCGATATCAATATAAAGAAATCTATCTAATTGTACGCCTTTAAATCCACAGTTGTTTTTATGTTACCTTGAAAGCCACTAGTATATACTGACCTGTTGGTTAAATTCAGGGGCTTCTCGGTAGAGTTCACGCTCTCAGACGAAAACAGCTCACGTCATCTCTGTTTTCATGAAACGTAAATTAGTGGTTTGATGTTGCCATTTAAGCCATGAGAATGATAATATGTAAAAAGGAGACTGAGTGGTATTCGCAAAATCTTGTCATGAGCATTTGATTTCCAGTTCATCGCTGTGCCCCATATGGACAAGATAATCATGTGAGTTGTCACTCGTTGATTATCATTCCAGTATTGACAAACGGCTGTTCTATTAAAGCTGGTAAATGCACCCAATTATGTATTATTGATATGCTACTTGTTGATGTGACGGTTGGTCCTTAACACCTTCATGTCTATACTCTCAAAAACATATCTTTCGATTCGTTGAACGACCCCTTCGACCGGCAGAAGGTCTTAACAATATTTGGTGTGTGTTTGTTAGAAATGATGTAATGTGGTGGCAATTGGGAAGTGACAGAAAGGGCTCTGGAGATACATTGAGAGCGCACTATTATTGGAAAGGAAGAATCAGGGGAGAAACAAATGAAAGTGGACTAGGTATTCGGAAGTAGTTCTTGGGCTAAATTGCGTGGAGCATTTTGTCCTTATGAGTTACTTATAGCCATAGCCACATCTGTTAATAAACTAGTATATGTGAGGAACAAGCTCCTCAATGCCTGAGTGTTTATTTTCAAGACTAGCGTGTTTCAAAAGCAAAAAAAAATGTACGAAGAGAAAGTTTTAAATCAGTGGATGCCCGTGTGGGGAACATGTTAAAAGAATAACGTATCACGTATCTTTTATGTACGTTAGTAAAGAAGTACGTAGCGAAGAGCGTACGTAGCGTTTTAGCCCTCTTAAAACCATTAAAGCCATTTCTTAGTTAATTCTGTTGTTTAGTTATGCGCGGCTAAAAGTGCCACTCCACTCCGTTAGTCAGAAAAGTTTGTATCAATCGAAAGCAGTGCGCACGGCAGAGCATGTTCGTCGGGAAGGAAGTATCCTACTCGCGTCCGTGCTTTTACTGTTTGCTACCATATTCCTTGTTAAACTAAGACTGAATTATTATTGCAAGTATATTACGATACATCAGATATAGGCGTTGTTATATTGGTGAATTTTGGATCCAAGTCCATCAATCACTAACCGTCAACAAAAGAAGTCAATGTTTGTATACAATCAGGAGGTAGGAATAGCAGTGTGTCGTCGAAAGTGCCATTGTTTATTTTACAATAACAATATCCTGAGACAAATAGTGTTTATATTGTTTTTGAAAGTCGAAGTAATTTCAAGTGTAATAAAGCAGATCTTCTTACGGAAAAGATATTAAAAATTGCCTGACTTACTTAGTGTTATAGCACCTCTCTTTTGAATTGTTCGCAAAAGATAGATCTTTTCAAAGCACGTATCCAAGTGTGGATATAAAATATTAGAATTACATTATGATTAGAAAACCTCTTGTTTGTTATTAAAGTTTTATTCAATCTAATATATTTAAGATGTTTGCAGTTGATATTGATGAATTTACTATCTATTTACGATTCATACCGTAACGTGGAAGGTATTTAATTTTTGGCTTAAAAAGGTAACCATGAAAGTTGCTTATAATTATATTTATTCAGTATCATTATCTATGATATCGTAGTGTGATATACAAAGGGGTAGAAGGGGGGGGGGGTATCGGAGAACGATGTAATTACTTTTCGGATTTTTCCTCAAACAGTTCCGGTTGATGTCGTACCACTGTAAGATTCGTGGTCACGTATATTCTAAATGACGTACGTGCACATATACATGTAAACATGCGGGAGTAACTCTGGGGATCAATAAGGATTTACCTTTCTCACTTTCCCTTGTGATATTTCGCTTCACCAGAAGATGAAAGGAGCGTGCAAACAAAAAAAGGAAATTTCAAGAAAAATACCAAGTATTAAGGAAAGGAAGAACATGTTTCATTGCCCTTTAAGTCGAAGAATCAAATATTTTCACCACAGCCCCAATATTATGAATGTTTTCAGGAACTGCTTACTATGCAATCTAGGCCACCTTTGATAAGTTTCTCGCTTAAAATGTATGTGCTAACTATACTTTTTTGTAACGAAATGGAGTGCCCCTCACCCTTGCATACTATGAGAGATACACTTGAGATTTATTAATTTTTGGACTTGGAAACTTAAATATTTATTCCGTCATTTGAAAATAGGGTAAACAACTACCAATGGCAGCACGTAATGGATACGGTGGAGCTAGCAAGGGAACTCTCGAGGATTTTGAAGTTGCTGCCCCTAAAATAGAGGAGTTTTTATTACATTCTGTCAATTCGATCGCTTTTCTGAAAGGTTTTATGCTGAAACTATCCCTTGAATTTGATTGTGCTGGGCAATTGGAGAGGGGGGCGTTTTGGAGGTTTTTGTCAAGGGAAGAGTTTAATTGTAAAACGAGAAAGAATAGTAAAACCACTGCAACCAGAATAAATAGATGGCAAAATGCGTTAATATGATGGGAAGTATGCCACTGAAGTGATTTTATTGTATTTTCTCCATCTAATAACGTGAATTAGGCGATTGAGTTGAAACTGAAATACAGTTGATTTCAACTTGTTAATTTAATGTTTGCCTAGTCTGTGACGATATGCAAATAAAGTTGAAACTTTGGATCTCCATGTGTGTCGAAAACGTTTTCAGCTCACTGTAAACGTTATTACATGTAACGTCAAATAATTTTGTGTAATGTAACTTGCTTTTATAACAAATTTATAGTTTTTTTATGTTATAAAACAAACTAGGATTTATCTGTACGTGTCCTGTCTTCGTGGTTGCATATTTGATTGTTGAAACACGGATATTGCCCTTCACATGATTAAATACTGCGCTCTCTTTGTTCTGAGCTTTAAGATTCAGTTATTCAGTAATCGACAACTTTTGGTGCTAGTTAGATACCAAGCCATATTCCTTACTGGTTGGCAAGTGATTAAAAATTGCTATGGTCCTGATTCCGTCCACAGAGGATAAGAATACAAACTGATGACGAGCTAAATCGATCTCCTGACCTAACATTGTGAAGAGGAATCTGTATAAGAGATCTACTGGAAAGCCTTGCAGTTACACGATCATCAAAGTTTATTAGATACATTTTGGCACCAATTACGCCAGTAGAGCAACTTTAGTATCTAATGTTAGCGAATAGCCGTTGGTATTGTGTAAGCGATACACGGTTTCAAAAGTGTGAAAGTGTATCCAATACCATGCAGCTGAGGCCACGATTAGGTACTTGTTCTTACACGTAGAAATACGTTGCGTTACTTTGGTAACAAGGCACACTGTACATGAGCAACCTTCCTTAGCTTTTTATACTATAAAAAATATCAAAAGGAAGTGAGAGAATTCTAAGTTTGAATATTACATTTTTTACAAATTACGCGTCCTCTTTTTGTTTCTGTATCTTTTAGCAGAACTTGTGCGCTCCAGCTTCTTTTTACGTAACATTCACAATTTAAGTGTTCGTGGAAATCTATCTTTACGAGTACGACAACTAGTGGGTTTTTTCATAGTCACTCTGTAGGCTTCCTTCTTTAATTGTGGATGCAATGCTAGCATTAAGTAGTAACCATCCCCCCCCCCCCCAACACACCCCAACACACACACACACACACACACACGTATAGCAACACGATACCTGATTACTGTGATATAACAAAGTAAACACCTCTACCATTGCAACCAAAAGATCGTCGTCACTTGCGAAGGGAAACCTCGCAAACTTCCCTTTACATCATTGCTTTTTTCATCGCACGAAAATTTGATGACGTAACCACACAGACAATTTTTTCAACTTTTTACACTTTGCAGTGGCTTTCTTCTTATCTAGTTTTCTTTAAATGACAATGATTTGCAACATCGATTATGTTTCTTTCTTTCTTTACAAAAACACTTTAGGGTCCGTCATGGAAATAGTGACACTTAGCTTTTTATTGCAGGAAAATCGTCAAACTCGAAATCGAGTAGAGAACCATCATAAATTCACACACACAGAGTAATGTAGTGCAGTGTGTCATGGTTTTTTTTGTCGTATGGTAATCTCCATTTGAGTTCATGTCTTTTTTACAGTACTTAAAAGTTACCAAGAAATTACAGAATTACAGAATTTGTAGGTTTAATTAACTAAAAATATGCAGAAACACTATTTGTGTAACAAAATTTTCGAATTCTTCCACTATAGCTTTTTGTACAACTTTTTAAACTAAATATACAAAAAGCAGCATCTTTTCAGTGAACAAAATAAGATTGATAGTTTGTGTAGGTTCCTCATAATACATGAAGGTCTTTCCTATCCATAACTAAAACAGTCTGCGTAAATATAACCAAGGTCGAAGATTATGACCGATTGACTATCCCAAATATTATAGTAACTATCTATAAAGTATTATTTTCTTTATTTCTAAATTAAATTCATCAATGGTGCAGCCAACGTTTATTTGTCTAGAACTTTAACAATGCTTCCACCTGCATTTGACAAGATCAACAAAACACGCGCGATATGACCCGAGCAGCTTCTAGTCATAATTTTTAGATTATATTTACATTTCAGACCCCTTGGTGACATAATACTTCTGAGATGTTGCCCACGATACCAAAAAGCGTCTTCATGCTTTCTTTTCGTAACAAGGGTCACTTCAACGGCGTAGACGATTAGAGTTTGTCCTAGTTTTATACCCTTTTTATTGTACCGGTAGGATTCGACTGTCATGTCTGTTACTTACGTGTCTGCTTGGCTATCATGTCGTTTCTCTAACAGTTCTTATAACATCGTTGGTGTCAAAGCATGCTAAGATAGGCTGGCGAATTTTTCGATTTAGTAATGACGTGATATCGAGCTTTAAATGTGAGTGGAGAAGATCGGTGGTCTTGTATCATCAAAAATTCACTTGTAAGCTTAACTTATTTAAGGATGTGAAACACTACACTACAGATATTGTATCAGTAAAGTTGTTCGGAAAGCAGTCCAACGTCAATAGTTTGTTTATCACAGAAATTGTTTGTAGGTTCTGATTTAGAAAGTGCTTGACCTGACTCTTAGTTAATGTAAACACATCTGGTTGAGTTAGAAATTCAAATGCTTAAAGAATTCAGAGATAGATAATATTGTATATGGGGGAATTTCTCGAATAATTATGTATAATAGCGTTTGTATTTAACATATCCATGACTGAATTGCTCTTCGACAGTGGATGCTTTTATGGTTCCTATTTAAGTATCTCCTTTTGCGTAGCTATTTCTATTTATGATTGTGATGTTGTGTACCTCCAGTATGTCTGTGAAGGCGTAAAAATCCTTTGGCCCTTCTCAATTTCTGTCTAATTTATTTTTTGTAGATTGCAGCTGAAATACAAAAAATAGATCATTCGGATGTTTGGAAGGAGGCTGACATTTTGAAGATAAAGGAATTGTAAGTGTATTTGCAATTATTAAAGAAACAGAAAAAAGTAATGACCATGTTGTCATCGATTTTGGATATATAACGAAAGTTATCCAACTCGCCGATTAAGGTATCTAGATTCTTGATACAATGACAGCCGTTGACGTTTTATAAGGGTAACCATAGCAGTGTTTTATTTAATTTGTCAAATTTTTGTTGTAAGGTTCTGGTTAACTTAACTGCTACTGCAATAGTAAATTTGATAGTGGTCCACTGACTAAGGAAGTGGTATCAAGATAACATGGAAAGTGTCAGGTGCTTTCAAAGTAAGAGAATATTTCATGGATTTGCATTTTTGTAGTATGACATTACAGATAACGATCTACATCGATTGGCCAACAGATCCAAACTCACTGTATTTAGACAAAGCCGCGAAAAACGTGAACCGATAAAGAGAGTTTTTAGCAAATACATCTAGAGAGGTAAATGATGTGGTGTGGACCATTATGGGTAAAAACAAATAGGTAAATGTTCATGAAAGTAAGTAAATGTTCAGCAAAGAAGGTAAATGTTCAGCAAAGAAGGTAAATGTTCAGCAAAGTAGGTAAATGTTGAGCAAAGTAGGCAAATGTTCAGCAAAGTAGGTAAATATTCAGCAAAGTAGGCAAATGTTCAGCAAAGTAGGTAAATATTCAGCAAAGTAGGTAAATGTTAGGCAAGGTAGGTAAATGTTCAGCAAAGTAGGTAAATGTTTAGCAAAGTAGGTAAATGTTTAGCAAAGTAGGTACCTATTCAGCAAAGTAGGTAAATGTTAAGCAAGGTAGGTAAATGTTCAGCAAAGTAGGTGAATGTTCAGCAAAGTAGGTAAATATTCAGCAAAGTAGGTAAATGTTAAGCAAAGTAGGTAAATGTTCAGTAAAGTAGGTAAATGTTGAGCAAGGTAGGTAAATGTTCACAAAAGTAGGTAAATGTTTAGCAAAGTAGGTAAATCAGGTAATAACAGTACATTTAGGGGATTCCAAGGTGATGATACCCTTTGGGAGTACATGAGCATATTTTGGAAAGAAGAGCTTTTTTACAGATTTAACGCTCTGAAAACTAAAAAGGCCACAGAAGGAACTAATTCGTGACCCCTACATAAGAATTTTTTGAGGGAAGTGCGTTATGGAGATCAGCTAGTTAACCTTAGGTACGTACAAAGATAAAGAAAGTTAAGATAAGTCGGTTTTATCTCAGAAGTGTTATTCACCGTCAGCAGCACTTCGTTCGATCAACATTTAAAAGAATGAATTCAGAGCAACTTCCAATGATCGTGTGAGTATGTATACAAACTTTTGCATTTGCCTTGGCTTTCATAGTAAAAGTATACACAGACTAAAAAGGGGAAACATCAGACTTAATGATTGATGCAAACAAATTGACTTGTATAAACTCGTGGTAGTTCTATGATTATTGGGTCATGAAGTCCAGTTTGGGTTTACTTGATGTATATGCATTGCCCACCAAGGATATTCAACCGTTCCGTGTTCCAAGAGTTTGAATTGGGGGGTAGGGGTGGAAGAAGTATGAGGGTGCGAGTCAGCTTCCGATGATGCTTACCCAATGTTTGATCAGTGACCATTAGGTAACCCTGAACGGCGCGTATTGTCATTCACAACAATAATAAAGAGTGCAAAATTATAGGAACTTTGTGCACTGGCATGTGGCTGTAAAATTACTTCAAAGGAAATTTAGTTGAGCTGAATATAGGTCTTTTTTTGTAGTTTATTACGTTCTTAATGAAGACCGAAATGTGCTCTCTCCCCAAGCCATTGCTCACTCTGGCTAAGCAGTAGGCTACGCTCGAAATCGAGTATGCCACACAAGAAATGAGACTGTAGCAACTGCTTCAGAGCACAGCTTGCCAGTGTTTATTTGTTTGTCGTGCTCAGTGATAATTATCTGTCAATGATGTTAAAGCCACTTTTCTGCTTGGTCCTTTTCAAAATCTCTAACCTCTGCAATACTTTGACACCTACATCTCCGAACGTCAAACTGTCACCTCCCCTTATTATGATCATTATCATCTTACTGCTCCTTCGCTTCCTTTTACTCCTCCTACTTCACCTTCGTCCCCTTTTCCTTTTTCCTCCTCCTTTACCTTCTTCTCCTCCTTTTCCTCCTTCTCCTCCTTCACCTCCTACTCCTCCTTCACCTCCTACTCCTCCTACTCCTCCTTCACCTCCTACTCCTCCTTCTCCTCCTTCACCTCCTACTCCTTCTTCACCTCCTACTCCTCCTACTCCTCCTTCACCTCCTTCTCCTCCTACTCCTCCTTCTCCTCCTTCTCCTTCTCTACTTTCTCCTCCTTCTCCTCCTTCTCTGCTTTCTCCTCCTTCTCCTCCTTCTTCGCATTGTCCGTCTTTTCTGCCTTCTCCGTCTTCTCCTTCGTCGTTTACTTCTGCTTTTGTGTATATGTCTGCTTCATTTTGTGCACTGTGTGACTCTCCCCTTCCATGTTCAGATGGTCCTTCAATATAAATATTACCAAAACCCATCTGCTTCTCATCTGCTTGCGTGATTTGTGACATGTTAAGATCATGTCATTAAGGAACATGAAGTAATAGATTAGCTTAGGTTGTCTTTATTCTTAGCAGTTTAAATTAATAACATAGGGGTGTCATAGTTTGTGGGGAAAATATTAGGACGTCAAATGAAGCGCTGTCATTGTACATTTAGTATTCGTCTTGATCTGGTTGCTTTTGAGTAATTAATATCGCTCGTTTATAAATTTCTACTGAGTTAAAATCACTAGCGTCTCGGCTCCCTGGCGACACATGTCTAGCAAGGTGTAGGACCAGCTTTTGCTATTGTAACGAAGCAGGGAATTAATTTGTCAACAAACAGAATAAGAATAAGTGTGTGCCAACACTTAAGGTCCGTAGTAGGATCTAGTGTATTCCCATACATCATGTGAACGTTTTCTGGTAGGATGCTTGCACGGACGTACTCGAACCTCGCTTAGTTGCTCTCCCATTGCATTATTGCGCGCTAAGGCAGATTCTGTTTGTATGGAACCAGAGCTTTTCAATTCTTTTCTAACTAATCGAAGGTCAAACGTTTGGAAGTATTTCGATCTGCTCTACCATTGAATATATATAACTCTACACAAATATTTGACCTGTTGCCAACTTAGTTAAGTTGGGTGTAGCTGGTGCTGTGATTTTGTTTCTTTAAACAACTAAAGAGGACTTTTGTGTGGCTCTGAACTCAATTTTGTAGCGAAAGTCACGTGATTCTTTACAATCAACACTAACATTTTCAGTTTTTGCGTATCACTGCAGGTGAAGAGTAATTTGTACATGGGCCACTTTGAGAATGTAATTCGAGGGTTGAATAGCTATCCTCTGTACTTTTATTCTTCAAGTTACGACTGCATACGTACGTAATCTATGTACGTCGGTATTTTCCATGGCAGTCGAATGATAAAATGTACCAAGTGGAATTAACGCTCTTAGAAAAAACCGAATATTGGAATCACGTCTCGTTATGCTATCATGGGGACGCTATAAAATGCTAGAATTTTAGGGCATACTAACGTAGAATTGCCAAGTTATACAATTATAGACATTTTCTTGCCAAGATGTACTTTCTTAGAATCCCTTTGTAAGAGTAGAGACTGTATGTACCGAAAAAGACATTAAACCTAAATTAAACAACGCAAGTGACGTAGATGCAGAATAAACTGTGAATGGACATAACGAATGCGGCCTAACTTTCGATTGACCTGTTCTATTCCATGATATTCGATTCTTTCCGTCCTGTTCTGATTACAGTCTAAAGGATTAAAATATACACAAACAAACTACTGTAATTTCTAATAGCAAAACGTACCTAAGAAACAAACTGTTAAAATGTTAAGAAGCATCAGTCTATAAGAGTAATATGAATGACAAGCAAGTCATACGTCTTGCGTCTTTTTTACGTTGTACAGGCAGTATCAGAGTAATATTCTAACTAAAATTCGACTGAATCCATGTCTATATCTACTGAATTCTAAATATTTAAATCGACGTGACTATCGAAATATAATGCAAAAATAAGTAAAAAAATTCCTATAAACATACATTACATCACTCACAAAATCAGCTGATTTAGTGAAATTACCGGGAGTTTCACTCTCGGAACAAGGCTGGGTCAGATCGGTAGTGCTTTGACAAGCGCTACTACAGATAGGGGTACCCTAACCCCTAATCCTAAACCTAACAATAACCCTGACCGCTACGCCGAGCCCTAACCCTAACACTAGCAAAGTAATCTCTAACTATCGTAGTATAGTACATCTCTAACTATTCTAGCAAAGTACATCTCTAACTACTCTAGCAAAGTACATCTCTAACTATTCTAGCAAAGTACATCTCTTACTATTCTAGCAAAGTACATCTCAAACTATTCTAGCAAAGTACATCTCTAAAATTCAAGCATTTTACGCGTTTCCGTTATTATGTAGTAGAGTTGGCCGACTTTCTGCATGTTTGATGTTTCATTCTTAAGTGACATAATGAGTGAAGTATATCCTCGATTATCCAAGCCTCGATTATCTGAATATCGATTATCCAAACAGTAAAATGCTGACTTACTAAACTTTTCCGTGCTGTTCTTATTGCTCTGGTATGCTTCGTCAGGTATAAAAATGGCATGAAAGCCTTTGATACGTCTTTGATATAGCTTAAATTTTTTGAGGAATCGACCAGCATTAAAACAGGTACGTTATTGAATATACGTAAGATTGCGACTGAAAAGCGAGATTGCGCCCGAAAGCAATGAGGTATCAATTCTTACCTGAAAGGAACACATTTAAGAGATGTGTTATCATTATTTTTGTTCTAATACCTAAGACACTATAAAAACAGGTTTATTTAACCCTTGTTTTTGGTTTTTCTGAGAAATATTAGCATCCTCGATCATCCGAATATTCAGCTTCTACGGACAGCTGTTTCGGAATTTCATTCCGAGCTGTTCGGATAATCGAGGATGTACTGTACTAAGCAGTTTTAATCCCTTGCCACCACCAACAACTCCATTTTCCTTGGGGTATACGCTTAGATTAGACTATTTTCTAGTGTTATATACTACTTTCTTTTACGTAAACGAATCTTCTGTTTGAAGGCCTTTGGTCAGTTGTGATGTGATTGCTGCTGGAAGACAATATAGTATGAAAGTGTTAGAATGGTAGGGTATCTCTGATGGTTACTCTATATACTTTAGACGTTCTTGCAGGCTAACGGTCATCACGCTGCCATAGAACTATAATTAATCCGATAGCAAAACAAATACAAGAAGGACGACAAAGACAAGATAAATAACAAAACTTGAAATCACAACAAAAAGTCAAAGCAATAAAACCACGCAATATCAAAGATGACAGATAATTGAATTTTTAAATAGACTGTTCACATTACAACCCGAAGCGTAATTGAAGTTTACACTTGTTCTTATCTGTGGGGCAAAACAAAAAGTATAACATATCACAGATGTTTTCGACTGTTTATTTGTTTTTAAACCCAATGTGGCTACGAAGTTTAAGTTGCTATAGAAAGGTTTTTACATGATCTGTTATTCATATTTATTGAGAATAGAGGAAAGTGTCCTTCCCCAGCTATCATAGGTTTTCATCAAGTGATAGTTGTATCTCGCTCTACTTTATATTTAGGTTCCAAAGGTTTCTTCGTCAATCATCTAAAGTTCATCTCTGTTTTCGCACATTTCATTATTGTGTCGTTGTTTTCTTGACGTTGCTACTCCTGCATTTTTAATTTATAAATGGTTTGCTTCGTTTTCTATTGGCCAGCGTCTCAAAATATGATTTATGGTCTAGGCTTGGATTCTTCTTCCCCCTCATTTCTGTTTCTGGCCGCTCTTTGTAGTCGATCTGCCGATGAGGATTCTAATTTTTCCCCATAACGTTACCCACCCCCTAAGTACGACAGCTGTTAAATGAGCGGAACACTGATGGTAGAACGAACATGCACTTTCAAACGACGAGACAGTCATGATCTTATTATTGATGTAAATCACAGATGTTCGGAGTTTAATGTAACAAGACCTCTCTACCTTGCGTGGTACCTTATGAAGATTTCTGGTTAGCATTCGACTACTTTAGATGCATCCGGTAATCATGATCCCTTAAGTATAATTTCTCATAAGAATAAAGTGGTCATTGTTTAGTCCGAGGTAGTATCCAAACAAGAGCAAAGAAACGTGAATCATCATAATCATCATTATCTTATATACAATCATCATCGTCGTGGCCGTCATCATTATTTATCCTTTATCGTCATAATTATCATCATCATCATCATCATCATCAT